>PVJO010004372.1:0-100214 GCA_004026905.1 Hystrix cristata
CCTGTTCACTGAGCTGTGTGGGTTTAAAACTCATAGTCCCCTTGAAGTCCTGTTATTCCTACTCTTTTCTTCTTCTGTGAGTATTTTGACAAAGAACTACATTGTTCTCTTGCCTAAGACTTTCAGGAAAGCATGCGGCCTCAAATCTAATAATTGAAATGAAATGCACATTTAAATTTCCACTTAAAAAATTAAATGTCATATAAAATCAAATGAAAACTGAATGGTATTTCCTGTTTTTGAAAAATAAGCACAGCTTGGTTGCGAGCCCAAAGCCCACCCTGCTCCCCACCTGACCAGAAGTGGTAACTGGGCCCAACTCCTGCTGTGTGTGCAAAGGAATCTGTGCTGGATGACACCCCGCTGGGTGACACCCCCAGGCCTGGTGCTCACAGCCCCCATCACATGGCATGGCCACTCATGCCTCTTAATCAGACCATCAAGTGATTTGGTCGATGTGGTTGCGTGGCTATTTTTATAAAGCATCTCTGTGTCAAGGCTGCTCTGATCTTGGGCCTTTCTTTGGCTCCTCTCCAACCACTTGACTGCTTTCCTGTGCTGAGGGCCCAGCTGCTTATCACGGGAGCCATGAGGCTAGAGCCTGAACTGCTACAGAATGTTCATTACAGGCACTGTGCAGGGAGGCTTAACCCCAGGGGTACTCTGAGAAAGAGACCCTGGAGTGGGAGATGGAAGGCCTGGCTCCAACTCTGGCTTTGTCCCTAAGGAGCTGTGTGAAGCTGCACAAGTTAATTAACATCTCCGGGCTTCCATCTCTGCATTGTAAAATATGAATCACAAACAGGATGCCAGCAAGGGAATGTGCTCAGGCCTCAGAGGCAGATAGAGCGGCCTTCACATCCGAGCCGTGCCACCTACTGACCTTGAGACGTGGGCTGTCCCCAGTCTGCAAGAGCCTCTGTGGATCGGAGATGATAACTTCCTTCTGGGGTCTTGTGGAAATTGAAAGAGAAGCTTTATGAACTGTGCCAGGCATGTGATTAGACACTAAAACGGTGTTTTTGTTGGCTATAAAATAAAGATAAAACACATCTCTACGTTCTATGGATTTTTGAAAGTATCACATTAATATATACAAAAATATACTGCAAACTATAAAGTAATATAAAAGTCATTAGCATTAGTAGAATCTTTTTTCTCTCAGACAGCTCCCCCACCCTGCCCACTCCTGCTCCAACACACGTGCTTTTTATTTTTAAATATTCCAACCTGGGAAAAATTGAAAAAATAGTGCAATAAACTGCCGAACATCCTTGATTCCCTGATTCAACAGTTCGGAACATTGGCCTCATTTGCTCACCTGCTCTCTATTTCTATTTCTCTTTATCTCCCTGTCATTGATTTATCTGTAATTTATGGAGTCCTTGAAAGAAGGCTGCGGACGACATAGCTCCATAGCAGTGTCTGGGGTGTGTGGAGAACAAGGTCAGAGCAATGGTATTCTCGTGTGTAACTAAGTCCTACACTATCACTACTGTCTCAGGCCTCCTGGGCTGCTTGAACAAAATGCCATAGACTGGGAGGCTTAAATGACACATGTTTATGTCTCAAAGTTCTGGAGGTTAGAAGTCCAAAGTCAAGGTGTTCATTGATGTGGTTCCTGGTGAGGGTCCTCTTCTCTCCTGACTTGCACATGGCACCTTCCTGATGCATCTTCCCATGGCGGGAGGAGAGAGAGGGAGGAGAAAGAAAGATCTGTCTCTTCCTCATCTTACACACATGGTGTAAGCACACATGGTGGCTCACACCTGTAATTCCAACCCTCCAAGGAGGCTGAGGCAGAAGGATTGCATTTTGAGCCCAGCCTGAGCAAATTAGTGACTTAATGAGATCCTGTCTCACACACACACACACACACACACACACACACACACACACACACACAAAAACCAAAAATAAAATAAGGTCTGGAGATGTAACTCAGTGGGAAGGCCCTGGATTCAATCCCTAGTACCTCAAGACAAACAAACAAAAACCACAAATTCCACGGGGACCCCGCCCTCCTGACATCATCCACACCTACTTTCCTCCTCAAGACCTCCCACCTCCAAAATGCTGTCACATTGGGAGTTAAGACTTCAATATACAGTTTTGAGAGACATATTCAATAGCTAATAATTATCATGGAATATAACACTGATTCAATAATATTATCTAAAACACAGTCTATATTAAAATTTCCCCAGTTATCCCCACAATCTTCCCTATAGTGATTTTATTCCAGTTTTGGACCTTGCATTTCCTTTGGTTGCTATGTCTCTTTAGTCTTTAAACAAATTGTGTTGCCCAATTCTGAAGTTCCCAGTCAGGCTTGGCCCCTGAGCACTTGAACACGGCCAGTTCAAATCAATTGCATTAAAGATAGAGGGAGGGGGGAGAAGAATGTAAATGATCTCACTTATCATAATTCTTTATATTGGTAGCATGTCAGAATGATAATATATTGAATATATTGGGCAAAAATACATTATTAAAAATTATTTTCACCTGTCTCACTGCTTGCCGTTGTGACTATTAAAAATTTTTAATAACATTCTTCTTGCATTGTGCGTGTATGTACATGTGTGAGTGTGTGTGTCTTTTGTGACTTGGACATTTTTGAAGGGCCAAAGTCACTTATCTCCCAGATTGCCCTGCAATCTCATTTCGTCTGCCTCCTTTTGTTTAGATTGTTTAGATTCTGAGAAGAGTATAACCTAAGGGATATTAGCACTCAACACAAGGAAGCTCATGTATTCGTCCCATCTTTGGGCACGCAAAGTCCGGTCACTTGCGTGCCCGGAGAGTGGCACCTGCCATCTCTCCAGTGCAGAGGGCCCCCTCCCAGGAGTGATTCTTTCACCCCATGATTTTAGCATCGAGCGCTTATCCTTGCCTCTCTCAGTTACACTGGTGGTTGAAACTCACAGATGTATTAACCTTTCATTCTAACTCATTGCCTTGACTCAGTCCTTGTTCGAGTGTTTTATGCTAAAACACAGCTCACTACTTTCTAAGGCTCATTATTTTCCTGTTTGCATAGCATTCTGTTGTACACAATGTAGAAAACAACATTATTTAATCTTTATTGATGATCATTTAGGTCATTTCTAATTTTTTGCAGTTAAAAACATTGCTTCCACGAACATCTTTGGACACCATCCATCTAATCTTCTCTGTCTTTGAAATATATTCCTAGAAGTGGTATTGCCAAGCATACAAAGTTTGGTTTGTGATGTGTATAGTCAGATTGCTCTCCAGAAATATCACACAGTTCACACTTCCAGGGAATCAGCCAGGATACCTTCAGCTGTGGAGCAACAATAAGCCCAACATGAACAGGATTAATAATAAAGGCATGTGTGGCAACCTAATATGGTCAACTTGAGCCAGAACACCCAGCCGGACTGAGTTGGTGTGATGCTGGGCGTACGAGATCCACCTGAGGGTTGTTGCTGATGCAACATAAGGCCGAGTGGGAGCCGTGGCTAGTTGGCGGGCTGTTTCCCAGGAGAAGCTCTGCTGCGGCTGGTTCTTCCGGAGGGGGCTCGGCTGTCCTCGTCGAGGAAGGAGCTCGGGGCCTTGCTGTCATCGAGGATGGCTGCTGTTGCTTCGGAGGAGCTCTGATTGTCATCTCTGCTGCGAGCTTCGTATCCTGGTTCCAGCCATCATGTGCAGACACGGACGTACATGGGACAGTGCTGTGGGCTCCCAGCCCTCAATTGGATCTTTTGGGTCTCCAGTGCCTGGATGGACATTTGGCACCTTCTGCATTTGGCTTCTGGGTGAATATTGTAATCTATAAATGTCCTGTATTAAATCTGCTCTCTTATGACCATTGGTTCTCTGAAAACCTAACTAAAATAGCATGCATGCATTTTCCCACATATATCAGACCTCTAAGGGAAAGATGTCATGTCATGGTCTCTCTCTCTCTCTCTCTCTCTCTCTCTCTCTCTCTCTCCCCCCCCCACCCTTCACCCCTCGCCCCTTCTCTCTCTCCCTTCCTCTTTTTTTCTGTTTTTTAAGAAAAGTACTGGTGGTAATCTACCAAGTGCACTTCATGATTTCATGACTTACTGTACGATCATGACCTACAATTTGAAAAACACTGGTTTGAAATATTCAACTCCTCCCTGGAGATGATGATAGGTGAAAAAATTCTGACTTCTGTTAGGGAGGGAAGAAAGGATATCTGTCACTTTACTACACAGGGTGGCAGAGTACACTTTCCCAGGCCCTCCTCAACATTTGGTTTTCCAATCTTTGCCAACCTAACAAGTCAATAAACTGTCTTTCTTTTAAAATTTCATCTGTATTACAATAAGGTTTCATAAGCAAGCAAGATTGTCTAGTGCAGCCTCTGCCTAGATTTCTAATCTGGGTTCTTCGCTTAGCAGCTGTGGGACTTCAATCAAGTTATGGAACGCTCTGTACACCTGGTCCCTCATCTCCGGAATGAGGATAATACCTAGTTTTCAAATTTGTTATGAGAACTAACAGATCATTCATATAAAGTGCTTAACATACATTCCAAAAATGCATATCAGAAAAACAACTATTTTTTTTCTTTGTTTTGTTTTTTTGTTGTGCTGGGGATTGAACCTGGGCCTTCATACTTAGCTACATCCCCAGCTCCTTTTCATTTTTTATTTGAGATAGGGTCTTACACCAAGGCAGGGCCTAACCTTGCAGTTCTCCTGCCTCAGCCTCCCAGAGTGCTGGGATTACAGGTGTGTACCACCATACTCCACTAAAAACAACTGTTTTTTCAATTGAAAGATCCTTACAGCTCTCTGGGACTGAAGTCTGGGTCTGCACCCACCACACCAGGGAAAGGAGGCGTCAGAGACTGGGCTGTGCCTTGGGTCTCAGCAGCTTGTGGTCCCTGGAAGAACGGGAAGAACTGGCCCAGTGGGAACCAAGCCCCAGGGCTCTGGAGGTCAGGAGAGAGGCTGCTGCAGACTGTCTTCCAGGAGTTTAACTACAAAAAAGAAGGCAAAGGAACTTTCAACCATGAAATGCGCTTGGCAGACACCTTTTCATACACAGCATGAAGCTCCCCTGCTCATAGGGCTCCTGCACCACGTCACCAGATCTGGTGTCTGTGTCCCTTCAGGTCCTCCTTTTGCTCTGTGCTCTTAGGTCCGAGGTCCCCATCTCTCCAGCCCTGGACAGAGGCCAATGCCTCACCTGGCGCGGGATGGTAGCCGTCAGCAGCTCTGTCGGGGAAGATGCCTGAGGGACTGGCATGCAGTGCCCTTGGATGACCTGTTTTCCTGTGGGATCCAGGTGGTTTACGTACAAAATCTCACGGTCAGTGTCTCTCTGAAGGGGGAGGGAAGCCTAAGCACTTAGGGAAATTAGGAAGCAGCTAAAGAATTGTGAGGAAGAAAAAGAGGCATTGCATGTTCTTACGAAAGAACAGACACTGTAGAAAGTCTGTGATGAGCAAACTGTAAAGGGGCCTATCAGACTTTCTTGGGGTCACAGGCTGCCTGGGGTTGCTCTGGGTCTGAGACCCTCACCACTGCTGTCATAGCAATATGTACACATTGATTTCAACTGAGACGAATAAGAAAATCATAGCTCAACCCAAATGGAAAAATGGACAAGATAACAGCAGGTAAGTCATAGAGGAAAACACAAATGTCCCCAAAGGAGGAAAAATATCAGCATGACATCAGGCACCAAGACAGTGTCATAACTTAAGCTGTCAGTTTTGTGGCAAGCAACAATATTGTTTGAAACGTAGGTGAACAGTGATAATAGCTAACATTTGTTCCTGTTGACTCCTTTCCTCTGATTTTGTCTCAGTTAAAAAAAAAAAAGAAACCCATAAATGGAATAATAATTATTTTCTGAAATGCACTTAACATGAATTACTTCTTTTAATCTTCAAAAATCCATGAGGTATATATTATTATCCCCTCTTTAAGGATGAGGAGACAGATTAAGTAACAGAGAGATTAAGTAACTTGTTAAAAGTCACACAGCTAACTAGTGGGTTGCACAGTATGAATTCAGGAAGGTCTCTAATAAGACACTGCCATATACGATACTTTTTGCCTTTGAAATCTCTCCATTGTAATATAAAATAAAAAGGTAGTTGTTTTCTGAAGTGCAAGCACAGTCTAGGGAAATGCCCCCCCAGACTGGTAGTACATTTCCATTGTAGGATAAGGACTATGCTGAAATTTCCAGGGACTTTAAAATATGCTTGGGGGTTGGGGAGGAGGCCCCCTTTTTTCAGCCTCCTTGGTGAGAAATAATCAAATTTACATCATCTCTACTCTGTGACTAAGTGCCCACTTCCAGAGCCATCCCATTCTGCTTTGGGAGCCACTGTGATGACTAAGCCATTGAAATGGATTTTTTTCCTTCTGATGACACATGCTGTCGAGGACAGAATTCAATTCAGCCAGCCTTTGAATCTGGACCCGGAAGGGAGATTGCATTATTATCTTTCAAAAGTGGACTAAAACGGGCAGCATCTATTAATGTATAGAGGCCTGAGTCGCAGTCTCCTGGGATGCCTGACCCTGTGGGCCACTGTCCCTGCCTCCTGCTTGGCACCCATTGAGTGGGCTCCCCATGACCTCTACCCTCCGGGCAGGGTGCTGAATGGGCCAGCCCAGGGATCTCTCAGTGCACAAGCATCCACCTCTAGTTATATCACTATTACTCAAGGGTCGCATAAGGCAGCCAGTGATTAAGGCAGTGAACAGAAGAAGGCAAGGACCAACCATTCACTACGCCAAGGCTTTTGTTTTAAAGTAGACTCTGAGGTCAGCTCTGACTTTAACATCCTGTAATCAAGATCCTAAGAAGCATTTGGGCAGTAGTATACATGTTGTTGAAGACATTTCTTGCTCCTATAAATGGTGAGGGTCAGGGTGAAGAGAACAATGAAGCATCTTGTCACTAACTGAATTGGTTTGAGTTCTAGTCATTGCTATATTTAGCTACTTCCCAACTAAATTCTTGACCTTTCTCTCGGCTTCTGAGAAGAGAGAAAATCTGACAACTCATTCCCTCCTAAATCTCACTACTGCTTCTCCCCACCCAGGATGCAATCTGGTTCTTCCATTACAGTAAAGAAAGTCCTCTATTATCTGTCCCCTGCAGCCTTTAACCTTGTCTTTTATTATGATTTTTACTGTTTTTATTTTTTCCACTTTATCTTAGTGCATATCATTTATACAGATTAATGAGTTTCATTTTGGCAGATTTGTACATGCATATAACATACTTCAGTCATTTCCCCCATCACTCTCCTCATCTCACCCTCCCCCCACCTAGTTTTTCCAGGGGGGTTTCAATGTGCATAATGTTTTAATCCTATTCATGCCTCCTGCTACCTGCCCTTACATTCCCTCTTCTTCCCCCTTCTTCAAATTAATAGTGATTTGTACTGATTGTGGGCAACAAGATACTTTGAAGTATACTGTACCTGTAGACACCCCTCATTTCTGCCCCCAGCTAGGTCTCAGTCAAAGAGCACCACTGCACAGTACTTCTCCAGGTCTCAGCGGGCCTGGCCATGCCCATGTCCTTGAGTCACAGCCCATCTTGCCTCTCTACCCTTGCTTGGCTGAGTCTCAAGCTCCCAACCTAGTCAAGACTTTACTTCTGCCTGGAAGCTTTCCCCTCCCTCGCAGCTCGGAGGGGGTGGGCGCCACTGCTGCGTGTCATCACAGGAGATCGAAGGTGCCAAGTGCAGGGCAGCCCTGGGAGCCGCTTCCACTGCTGTTTCCTCTAGGTCGATCCTGGAGAGCAAGGAATGCATGACCTGCACTGTATTCCTGATACCCTGCCATGTTGTCTGGCACACAGCAGATAGTCCATAAGTATTCGTGGCTGAATGTTCTTCAGGCCCATATGATATTCGATATTTTTGCTATTTAGAATATAGTTACCCATTTCTCTTCTATACGCTCTGCCACATACTGAAAACAACCAGATGACTCATAGTTTCCCTCACTCCAAACTGATGCCTACTCCTGCCACCCTGAGGTCAGGACCCCTAAACTTCAGTCCCATTTTGGAGGAACTTGTGATGTTGAGAAACTTGCTTTTATTCCTTAAGAAGGATGAGTTGATGGAGGTTGGTGCAGATCCAGGGAGTGGAGTATGCAATTAGAGCTCTGGGCCAAGATAAGTGCTTCTATGAACTATAGGATGGATCAGCAGGAGGAAAAGTCTGACAGGACGATGGCAGTTACCCTTGGAAATGGGGCTCCCAGGGGTAGGAACAGAAAGACGGGGCCAGATTTCAACTGAGAGGTAGGACTTGGCAATTGACCAGAAGTAGGGACAAAAGGAAGCATTTCAGAAACTTCTGGGTCTGGAAAATGGGAAGGCAGGTGACTCCACTAAAAGAAACCTGAATCACTAGAGGGACCGTGCTGTCGCTGCCAGCTCTATGCCCTGACTGCGTCAGCGTGAGGTGCCTTGTTTTGTTTATTTTGAGAGAGGAGGTGTGTACTGACTGCTAGCAGAGTATCTGTGTTCCAAAACTTAGTATGTAAGTAAATTTAGAGCCAACATTTATTAAGTGACGACTATGAGCCAAAACTGTTAAAAAATTAACTTCTCAAATGCTTTCTGAGAGGTAGATTTTCTTATTATCCTCCTTTCACAGATAAGGAAACAGGCTTAAGTCACAGTACAGCTGTGAACAGAGTGGCAGAGGCCGGGTTATTCTGCCCTCAGTCTGTGGGCTATAGGCTCAGGAGGAGGCTAGAGCTCTCTGTAGGCCTCAGAGTGTGCACATGAGGAAGCACTGAGACTACACCAGAGTGTGACGGGAAAAACTGTGCAAGGGAAAGCGTGACACCACATGTGGCAATGGAAGGCTGTGAGCAGGCAGGCCAAGGGCCAAGGAGAAGCCAGAGGTGGGCACAAAGCAGGAGTGGCTACAGGGGGGGACTGGGTGAAGCAAAGCATCTCAGGCCAAGGCAGAAACACTGCAATGACAGAGAAGAGTACCGTGTGCCATATGGGACGGCCCTGAAGGGAAAATGATTCGAGCCCATGTGACTGTTTATTATTTATTATCTATCGATCGGTTGGGCTCATAATCAATGTGTTTTTCTGAGCGCTCCTGGGCATCTACAGTACAGAAAGAGAAGTGCTGAGGAAGCAATTTGGGTGCCACCAGCAGCACATGTCAGGACCAACCCCAAGGCTAGAGGGACATTTGTGCTCCAAGATGTGATGCTGTGATATGCCAGGTGTAACTGTTATGGCTGCTTATAACCCACAGAGTGTCAATCCAGTACAGCAAAAGCCTCAGACTCATTTTAGGGTAGAAATTGGTATTTCTTATGAATGCATAATCTGAGACAGACTTGGCTCCAGCACCCTGGATGCCGGGGTCACTTGCCAATGATCAGGATCTGATTTCTAGCTCTCCTTTCTGGCTATGTACCTGGTAACCTAGATATGGCCACTCTCAGAGCCAGCTAAAACTCTTTTATCTAGATCCATTCAAATAAGACTGTATAAGCAGTAACTCAGATGGATCTCTCCAGCTTGGCCAGCTGTGAGGTGATCTTTCAGCCTGAGATGCTGAAGTTCTGAACCTCAGGGGTTTAAGATTATCTCTGCTAATGCCAGCCTCTTTGCAAGAAGAGAAATTCCTTCCCTTTCCTTGCTTCAATAATAGATGAACCAGCATCTAAGCTGCTCTGACTGAACTCCCATTGGCAGCCTGGAAGAACTGGAGAATGCTAAAACTAAAACAACAACAGAAACTCAATGAACCCCAAGCCCAAATTCTGCGAATGAGAAAAATGAGGCCCAGAAATGAGAGTTTGCTAGAAGGTACCAGTACTAGGGCTAGAATTTATAGTCTCTAAACTTATAGCCCAGTTCTTTTTCTGTTGTACCATTCAGAAAACAAGCCATCAGTCCTTGGATGTTTGCTTTGTACCTTGCACTGCAGTGTGTGCACCCTTACAGGCACACACATGCACGCACGCATTCACACAATGCCCAGTGGCACCTGGCTCAAAGAGGTTCTGGTGCTAAGAAATGACACCACCATGCCCAAGAAAGTGGGAGACTGCCTGAGCGTCAAGGTGAATGTCTTCGTCTCTGACAGGAAACTGGGAGATTGCGTGCCTTCTAGCTAAACCCTGTGGGCAAGCAGAGCCAAGGTCTTGGTTCATCTTTTCCATTTTCAGAACCCAGGGCACGTTTGCTGAAGAAAGTATGCTGGCCAGTGGGACAGGAGCAGAAGGAAGCAACATACTACCTGCATCGTTTCTTTAGCTGGACAAGACAGACATGTAACTGGACAGCATTTCCATTTCAGGAGTTATGTGCTCTTGGTTTGTGTCATAGTTTCTCTCAATGGGTCATCCTCACTATCCCCTACTAATGTTTACACCTGGCACAGTGGTGGCTGAGGGCCAAGCAGTGCTGGCAGCTTAGTGGTGTTCTTGGACTTGCTCTCTGGCCTTCTGCAAGTCACTCTTCTTTCAATTTCTGCATCTATAAAATGCATGACTCACCTCACAGATGCCAAGAAATTCAAAGACTGTGTGTTCCTGTTATTAAAGGAGAAGAGTTAAATAAAAAATAAAAGCTGCTGCAGACATACCTATCAGACTATTATTAGACCAAAGCAAAAGCCAAGGCCAGAACAAGCTTTGATTTCATTTCAAAGCCAAAAACAGAGAACCTAATGTCAGAAGTTTAAATGTCTATGCTTTCTCTAGTGGGTTTGTCCATCCTACAATTCAGAGTCACATTCAAACCCACCCTCGGCAGGGACCCTGGTTCCCCAACACACAGTAGGATGTGAACCAGAAGCGTTGTCTTTCTGGCTAAGCCATGGCCATGGGTGGGCTGCACCTACAGGCAGAATGCAGTCGGAGTATGTTGTAGGCCATTTGCTGTGGCTAATAACACACATTGTGTAAGTTATAAAGAAAAGAGGGCTGTTTTTGTTCACAGTGTTGGTCTGATATCGAGGGTATGACCTTGTGGTGGTCTTTTTGTTGGCATAGTCCCGAAGTGGCATAGGGCATCACATGCCTAGAGACAAAAAGTCCACGTGTAAGTGTGCATGTATATCCTGGTCTTTCTCCCTCATTTTCTAAATCACCAATATTCAATCATGGGGCCTGCTCTGATGACCTTAGCTAACCCTAGTCACTGCCCAAAGACTGCAACTCTAAACACTATAATTAGGTGGTTTCCGCTCCCTTCGAAGCTTGTGATGGGCATTCAACTTCAACATGAGCTTTCAGAGGGAGCAAACCATTGTGGTTTGAAGTGAGGGCTCAGCTTTGAATCTCTGCACCACCCAGAGGTGTAACTCCTGTGAGCTGCAGGACCAGCCCTGAAGAAGAAGGGGCTATGAGTTGCCACTGGCCCTCATGGCAGCTGGGGCTGGAAGTACCTGCTGGAACTGCCCTGCCCCTCAGCACCTACCATGGTGGCAATGCTGACTGTTGATCTGAGGCCTCTCTGCTGCAAGAGGAAAGGCCATTTCCCAGAACACAAGTGGGCTCAGAGGGGGAGAAGTTGATGTCACAGCCATGCTTCCTGCTGTCATATGTGTGTGCACTTTGAAAAGCTCCCACTCGCCCACACTCCACTTCATGCGTGGCTCCTGGGCCCTCCCTTTGTTTCTCATACGGTGGACAAACTGGACACTTTTCCTGCCTGAAACACACCTTGAGCTCATTCTCCATGCCTTTGTTCATCTTTCTGACCCTTCCCTTCCCTCTGTTATGTGATACATTGGTGCCATTTTCCAAGAAGGGGATGAGGTTGAAGTAGGATGGGTGGGAAGGGAAGACAGAGGAGGATGGGAACCAAGAGTTCTGTCTGGTACCTGTAAGGTTTCCAGGTGGGGCTGCAGATAGAACTTGACCTGGTGCTGGTTCTCACAGGAATACAAGAGTCAGGTTCAGTAGGTCAGAATGGAGCCTGAGAATTTGCCTCTTTGACAAGTTTGTCAGTGATGCCGGGGGACACACTTGAGAACTGACCTAGAATTCTAAGGATGGGATGCGACCAGGTATAGAATTGGAAGGCACCAGCATTGCTGTTATTTCCATCTGGAACATTCTCCCAGTGGCCCATGTGTTAAAATCTTAGTCCCCAGCTTCATGCTGTTGGGAAGTGGTAGAACTTTAAGAATACACTAGGGGCAGGCCCTTGAGAGGCCCACCATGGCCTGTGGGCAGCCTCCTATTTTCATACATGAAGTTGTAATTTCTAATTTAAAATAGAATTCCTAGTTATATACTTCATACCAGCAAGCACATACACTAATTCTAGAATCCTCCATATTTTTATTGATATCTTCATAAAATGATAGCATCATATATTTTTTCTTTGAATGCTTTATAACAAGTCATCATTATCTGGCTTTGGTTATAACTTCAGAAGTTAACTTCACCCAAAATATGTAGAGAAAGCTTTCTATAAAATGAATAGCCAATGAAGTAAGTCTTGGATCTACCTCCTGAAGCTACATAGTAAAGCTATATAATGAAATTCTTGTATACAAAAGTGTGTTGTAACATACCATGCAAACTCGAAAATGTGAACGAGTGTAGGGAGAGGCTCGGAGCTTGCGTCACCTGCCCTCCCTCAAGGATCTCTGTGCTCGTGAGAGTTCTATCGTTACACACATGATTTGCTTCTGTCCTCTCTGGTGCACACACTCTAATGAGAAGCATTCTCGTAGGCATTCAGTGCCCTTCAGAATGATACTCTGTCATCCTCAGCAGCACTTACCTAGTTTTGAACACTCCAGGCCTGTTTCTATTGGTTCCTACCAGCACCTAAGCTCTAACACCTCCCAACCCTAAGTTCACCTCACTAGGCCCCTCTTGCCCATCACCCAGACCACTTCCCTGGAATCCCCTTTGTGAACAGGCTCCCATCATAACTGCATCTTCCAAGCCTCCACCTCTCTTTCTTGCCCCACACTTATCAGTAACCAGGTCCTGCCACTTTTACCTCCTCGAGGTTCTTAAACCTGTCTCTGACCTTCCATTTCCACCACTGCTGGCCCAGGTCAGATCCACATCAGAGTTTACCTGATTGTCCTGTGTCTAAACATGTCCTCAGTTCCAAAACTTCCCTCCTCATCCCTGCTTCAAATGTCTGAGCTTCTGAGCATAAATTCAGTATATGCCCTGATCAGGCTCCAACCTATCCCTCTGACTTATTTCTCAGCCTTTTCTGCCTTGCACATTTTTCTAGCAACATTGACTTGCTGGCTGCCACCTTGCTCACAGAATATTGCATGTCAATTCCTTGACTGGGCCAGGGCTCCTCCCTCTGCTTGTAATACCTTTCTCCCCTTAATCTGGCTAGCTCAGTTTGGAGGACACCTCCTCCAGAAAGCCTGTTCAAATCCTCCTCTCTCTTAAACTGGGGTAGACATCCTTTTACACAGCAAGCCATTGCACTTGCTATATAATACTACAATTATACTACATAACTCCTCCCTAGCCTGGGCACTCCTGGAAGCAGGAAGTTCTGTGTCCTGTTCACCTTTGTATCCTGTGTGCTGAATATAATGCCTGGCACTTCCAAGGCACTTCATAAATGAATACAGAATGAATGACTATTTACTGAGCCTGCTGAGACAGTATGCCGTTTGGAGAAGTTAGATTAGTGTAAACTCATATGTGGTTCCCTAAGACGGGAGGAGGCACTTCAAACATAGAAAGAGCAGAGCAAGAGAGGATATAATTTCATCTCAGAGCTGCTGAAAGTACTTATGGGAGCTCAGGAATGAGGGGCAGGAGAGGTCAGAAATGATCGGACAAGTCACAAAGAATTGACAGCTACTGCATCACATCCTGGGTCTACGGGATTACACTCTGCCAGAGGAAAACCGAAATGGTTATTCACTCATTCACCACTTACTCAACATCTACTGAGGCAGGCATAGGGTGAGTGCTGGAGGATGTAGCTGTGAATCATAAACTCCTTTCTCTCATTGAGCTTAGCAGGTGCTGGGGAGGCAGAAAGCACCAAAGCAGGCTATTGCATACGGTGATAAGAGGGTGAAGGATGGAAACAGGATGCAGGGAGAGAAAATAGCAGGCAGGATTGGGGTGGGGAGGCTCTCTAAGGATGTGGTTTTGAGCTGCAGTTGGCCAGGACCGGAAGGAGCAAGGAGCGGGAGGAGGAGTGCCCAGGGCACGAGCCAGAGAGAGGCCTGTTCCAGAAACTGAGGAGCCCAGGGCAGCTTCAAAAGTGGGAGAAGGAGAGGTTGGGGATTTACCTCAGTGGTAGCACTTGCCCACCAGGCACAAGGCCCCTGAGTTCCATCCCCAGCACCCCACCCCCCAAAAAAGTGGGGGAAAGAGAGCAAGGCTGACAACATCCCTGGAGAGTCAGGCAAAGGCAGGGCTCCAAGTGACAGCCAGGAAGGGTTGGGAGACTCAAGGAACCATGAAGGAGCAAGGAATGCACTGTTTTCACAGTGTCCACGACCTGAAGGCTGTGGATGAAGACGAGGTTGGGAAGGAGAAGGAAAGAGACAGGCATGGTCAGGCTGTTCAACTTTTCCCTTTAAGAAGTATTATCATTTACTCCATTTTATGGCAGAGGAAACAGGGCTGAGGACTCAAATCTGCTTCACCCAAGTGGGAAGTTAAATCTCTGTGGTCTCTTCTCTAACTCCTAGGCTCAGCAGAATGCAACTTCCAGGTGGCAAAGATTAAAAAGAATGATAATATCCTTTTTTTTTTAATCTTTGGAGGATGGAGATTCTCATCCATTGTAGATGGGATACAAATTGGGAGTCTCTCCAGAGAAAAGCCCAGGGCCTTAAAGATGTGTGTCCTCCTAGAGTCCCCAATTCCAGTTTTAGGAATCTGGAAAAAAAAAATCTACCGAGCAAACATGTTTGTCTTATTTATTGATA
This sequence comes from Hystrix cristata, assembly GCA_004026905.1. Taxonomy (NCBI): domain Eukaryota; kingdom Metazoa; phylum Chordata; class Mammalia; order Rodentia; family Hystricidae; genus Hystrix; species Hystrix cristata. The sequence continues at coordinate 14,912 of PVJO010004372.1, forward strand.
TTTTTGAGAGTGAAACAAGGCATCAAAACATTAGACTTCAGCTGGCGTGGTGGTGCGTGCCTATAATCCCAGCACTCAGGAGGCTGAGGCAAGAGGATCACTGCTAGTTCAAGCAGCCTGGACTACACAGGGCGTTCAAGCCCAGGCTGAACTACATAGCGAGACCCTGTCTCATAAAACAAACCCCCACTCCTCCAAAAAGAAAGAAAACATTAGACTTCAATACTCTGCAGTTAATAATATTGGTGACAATCCATTGGCAATATACTTCCCAGGGAGAACATGGGTTACCAAAGGACATAAAGTATGGTTCCACTTCCATAAAGTATCTGTTTACATGTATAGAAAAAGAATCCTGGAAGGATCTATGTCAAAATATTGAGAGAGTGGTCACCTCTGAAAGATAGGATATTTGTACCTTTTCGTTATAGCTGCTTTTTCCCCCTTTACATCTATAGTATCTATTTTTTCTAAAGCAAAATGTTAACTTTTTCTTGAAGTATAACACACAAACAGAAAAGAGCACGTGTCATATGTTCACAACTTGATGAGTGACCAACCGAATACACCCAGATAAACAACACATTGATCAAGAAACAGACAACTTCTCAGCTCCTGGATGCTCCCTTTGTAGAATCATACAGAAGCTACTGTATTGTCTGGTTTTTTTCCATTAAAGATTATGTTTGTGTGATTCTTCCAAATGCTTCAGTTAAATGTAGTCATCAATTGTTTAAAATCTTAGAATGCTTATACCTTATCTTTCATAAATATCCCACCATGTATAGAATCATTAGCATTTTGGTCTCTTTATAAAGCACTTATCATGTATACTAGCTTTAAGAATTATTATTATCCTCATTTCATAGACAAAGAGCCTGAGACTTACAGAATAATTTGCCCTGTACAAAGCTAGTGTGTGGCAAAGCCAGGACCAGTTTATAGCTAAATCCGTGTCCTTCCTACCCCACCCTGGGGGATTAAGAGCAAAGGTAGCAGTGCATTAAATGAAAGGAATGATTTGTTTCACTACTAGACTCCTTAGATAGCAAGATAAGTTACCAGGGAAGGTTGTTTAAACTTCTGTCCTGGAAATCATTCACATCAGAATATCAAGATTCTTCTGGTGGGGAAGGCAAATGCTCGACCAGTTTCAATATTAATCACTTCCAGAGAGATTTTCCTCTGCTAACAATCTGTGATGCCCACATTTAACTCTATTAATTCTAACCTTCAAGAGTCCTCTCTGTGTGCTATGTATGTGATAAATGTGAATTTTATATTTGTATATGTCCACTGTCCTCTCCAGCTTAATGAGTGTCATAAACAGGAACAGTGATGCTCCTGTTATGAAAACTGTGAAAAAGCTTTTGTTTTGGTCTAGTTTTTTTTTCCCCCAGAAAGTAGAGCTGTGTGACTTAGCTTTATGTGTTATAAAATTATGATATTTCAATAAGATCCATAGTGACCTGTCTTTGCAACATGGCAAATCCAGATGTCTGCATTACAAAACCAATTTCACAATCCAGGACACTTCACAGAAATTTCAAAAGATAGTGTGTGAGCAAGTGGAGCAAACAAGAACATAGCCCCTTGAATGTTCCCTTAAGTACCAGTACAAGTGTCCTTGTCTCATGGGTTAGAGTCGTGAATGCGTGAAAGCAGAAGTGAGGTGGTAGAAGGAGAGGTGTCCAGTCCAAACTTTTCTCCTCCCCATGTCTTTTTCCTCTCCTGGGCGTAGTCCCTTTCTCTAAAGCCAAAGTCATCTGCATTGGAGTCTTCTGACCTGTGACTCCAGTATTCACTGTGCCGGGACCACTTTGCTAGGGAAGCAAGGCTTGGCTTTCTCCTTATCTTCTTGGCGGGAATCCTCAAAGTGTATGGTCTGGTTTGCCCTTTACAGGAACAGTACCTACAGGTCAAAAGTCAACACATAGGCCTGTTTATTTTCCCAGAAACCGTAGCTGGGCCAATTCCCATTCTTACTTGGCCCTCGGTCTTGGGCAGCCTTGGCCCAGGTCCCAGCCTTCCCTCTGCTCTCCAGGGGGCTTTCCATGCCTCCTCTCTGATGGCTTCTGGGAACCTCTAGTCTCACAGTGTATTTACAAAAACACCTTGGGAAAGAAACCATTAAATAAATGGATGAATAGAGTCTCTAAGCTGTCACCTTCTTGTGACCTTTAGACATTGAGAAATACCAAGGCCTCAGAGCTCTGCAGGGTCCTATGTCCTGGGCTGGACCCTGCAGGGTGGGGCTACAGTCTGGGCACACAGCTGCAAGATGAGTAAATACAAAACTTTCCGGATGTTCATTGGGAATTCCAGCTTTTAGGACGCATGGTATGGCATGAATATTATTTCTCTTACCCAAAATGGCAGTGCACAGTCTCTGACCTAGACTGGAATAAAGATGGCCAATACCTGAGGTCGTCATTTGGCTTGGAGCTTAGAGAAATCTGGGGCCAGCTGCTCTCTGATGGGAAGGTGGTACACAATTCAGGGAGCATTGAGTGAAGGTGGTTATGTGGAGGGCTCGGAGCGTGGAGCAGAGGATAGTCAACATGCAACCGAAAGCTCTCTGTCTGGCTCTTCCTGAGAGTGTTTGCATTAGACAGGACTGGAGGAGCTTTCGTCACCAGGGCTGAGCTGAGAACCCACTACACTTACCAGCTGGAGCTCAGGTGGGACAACAGACAGAGTCAGCCTTCATCCTTGGATGCTGAGTAATGAGAATACACCCCACTGCCACCTTTTGACAAATTTAATTCTCTTTAAGTATATAGCTTAGTGGTACCAAGTAGTTTTGCATTGTTATACAACCATTACCACTTTCTGTCTCCAGAACTTTTCCATCTTCCCAGACAGAAACTCTGTCCTCAGGAAACAACAGTTTCTCAATCCCCTCCTTCCCAGGCCTTGGCTACCACCATTCCATGTTCTGCCTCTATGAATTAGACTATCCTGGATATCACATGTAAGTGGAGTCACACAGTATTTGTCTTTTGTCACTAGCTTATTTTACTTAGCATATCTTCAATATCCATCCATGTTGTCACATATGCCAGAATTTCTTTCTTTTTTAATGCTAAACAACATTCTCTTGTATGACTGTATTGCAATTTGTTTATCTATTGACCGATCAGTGGTGCTTGGGTTGCTTCCACTTTTGACTATTGTGAGTCATGCTGCTATAAACATTAGCACACAAGTATTTGTTTGAGATTCCTACTTCCAATTCTTTGGGGTACGTACATACCCAGAATTACTGGGAATATACTAGGAATCAGTAGGTCATATGCTAACTCTATGTTTAACTTTCTTCCCCCCTGCCCTGTACTGGAATTTTGGAATCCATATCCATGTTTTCAAGTACGTGCTCTCCCAGAGAGATATATTGCCAGCCCATATGTTTAACTTTGTAAGAAACCACCAAACGCATCCCCCTTTCTACAGAAAGAAAGGCTTTTGGGAGATGGGGCTCAGTGGGGAGGAAGGATGGTAATTCCAAAAATGAAGATTCCTTACAAAGACATGCGTTAGAAACTCAAGATTGGCTCTAATAAAGGGATCTGAAAGTTAATATAGCATAAGCATCCTCCTGACACCTACAGCATGTGGCTCTGGGTTGGCAACATGTGGCTGTCTTTGCAGGCCTGAAATACCCCCAGAAAAGCTTCGCTGCATCACTTCTGCCCCAGCTGTCTGAACTTTCTTGTCCACCTCTATCTTTCTGCCTTATAGAGAAAGTTTTCTGCCATTTAAAAATTGTTCCTGGGCCCTTCCTAATACTCATTAAAAGCATAATTTGCGTTTTTCTCTGGGACAGTTAGGGACCTAAAATCCATTTTTGCTAAAAATTATGACCCTTTACTTGGACCTACAGATGCTTAATAGGTAACTAAAAGCAAATTTCCATTTTGTACCCTTTGTTACCATAATTCCTGGGTCAAATCCCTTCTCAGCTGTGATATGGGCATGTTGATCATTTAGGGAGTATCTTTGCCCAGAAGCTGGCAGGACAGGGTTGATGATCCCCAACTTTACAAGAGCTCATCCACCTTCAAGACTGGGGACACCAAGATAAGAGGTTTGCAGAGACATTTTCAGCTATGGCCGGAAGTTTCCAGGTAGTATCCTAAACCTGTGATCGACCAGATTCCAGAAAAAGTATAGCCCCATATGACTGAATCACCAAAAACAGAGAACCATTTCTTAGGAGCAGAACCACCCCTCAAGCCATGAGGTTTCTAGCACTAAGTGGACTTAAGATAGTAATCAACTGGACGTGGCAGCCAGCTAATCCTTAAAAGTTGGCCTCTTGCCTTTTCAGGTGGCTGGTCTGATTCCCCTGCATCAGAATGTGCACCCTCTAGCTGCTCAAGCTGGAGTCCTTTCCTATTTTTCTTATTCTCCTTTGTTAAGGACCAACCTAACTTTTGCCAGCTCCCCAAGCTAGAGTCCCTCATCATCTTATCTTGCTTTCTAATTAAAACTTTTTCTTGTTTAAAAAAAAATGTTTCTGGGGTTGGGAATTTAGTTCAGTTGTAGAGCGCTTGCCTAGCAAGTGCGAGGCCCTGAGTTCGATCCCCAGCATCCCCCCAAAATTTTCCTCCTGTGACTTAGTTTACAGACACCTTACCCTGAGAACTCCCTCCCTGAGTGAGTCTATTTCTGTGCAACATGTAAAATGGTGCTCATGCTGGATGACATTCTCCAAAACCCCCAAGCAGCATGGCCAAGGGACAGAGCCCACGCTTCCTTTATTTAAAGCACAGTTCATGTGGCTGTTTGGGCAGGCAGGGGGTAGGCAGGTCAAGCCCCTCTGACACAGCTGGAATTGTAATGCTTAGGGATCAATGGAAAGTGTGCCACTTTGCATAATTCTCAACAATAGCCAATTGCTGGCAATAGCGACAGAAGTGCCCAAGCAAACAGAGAAATTGCTCCGAGGGCAAACCATACACCCAATGTTTCTTCTACTATTTGACAGGTAGCAGAAGGTTGATGAAGAGCCACACAACCATACTGTCCTTCCTGTGAGCTTGCTTTTGACCAAGAACCTGGACAGATTCTCTCACCGATCATTGATGTTTCAGACTCACCTGAAGATCAAACATTTATCTCTGCTGAGTGCCACACTGTTAGAATCATCACAGGATTTTTCGCTCACCCTTTTTCCATTATCCAGTGCTTCTGCTGTATTTCCCCACTTTGTATCACAGCTGGTAAAGGTTCCTTAGTAGTGATGGAGGAATATGGGGAGACTGTGTTTTTCCTTTCTTTCTCTAAAGTGCTGCCGTATGTAATCACCTCCACTGGGCAGCAGTTTTACGTCTTTCATGTTCAACTAACCTCTCAACTCTTCCAAGTAGTGTGGACCTTCATCCACTTTTTCAAGCTATCTGGTGTTGCTCTGTGCATCAGAAGAATATTTAAATGGTAGCAACATGTAAAGGTACTCCATCTTCCAAATGAATTCTTTGTATCACAGTTATTAGCAAGGGCCTTCAAATTCGTAACATACTCAAGATGTCTCCCTCCAAAAAGTCTTCAGGAAGAAAATGTTAATTCAATACATTAGGCTGTGCCAGATGATCGGACAGGGATAGGATTCCTCGAGGCAGGAAGTTCCAGGAGAGGAGAGACTGGAGAACACTTAGAAGTGTGAAGTCCGCACAGGCATTCAGAATGCTTCAGGGACTTCTTCATGTGTTATAATGTAAAACACTATAACAAACATCTCAAAGGAGTGTGGCCGGTTTTGTTTTCTCTTTCTCTGAGGAATACATTGACAGCAAGTGTATTTTCCACAGCATTCAGCGGGTTTTCGTGTTGGAAAGATAAAGAACTTTCCCTCAGTCCATTTGACTCTTACATCTCCATGGGGTGTGTGTTCCCGAGTTACAATAGAGCTGAGGTGCAGCTGACCGGTACGGCCAAGCCTACACTCATGTCACTTCTGAATGTGCCTTGGGGAATTCGCTGGTGTGGCCCAAACAGTGACAGGCAGGGGTTGCAATAACTATTGAAAAGTATTTATCAAGTGCCTAAAATCTACGTGCCACATGATATTCTAGAATATGTTTACAAGTATTTGTTGAGGAACAAATTATAAAGACTGTGCCAGGTGCTTTAGGGTTGAGCCAGGCATGGAAATTGAGAACCATGGGCAATGTGGAAATGTCTACTATAAGCATCAATTTTAATAGCTATTGTGTTAGGTACCACTTAAAGTTATGATATGAATCTTTTTGGCTATAATCTGTGTCCAGAAAATATGATTAGCATTAGTCTCTAAGTACAGTGATAACCTTGAAAGTTCTAAGCAAATACAAATAATACATTATAGTCACTCAGTAGATATTTATTGTACATTTATTATGTGGTCTTCATAGGAATACATGTAACACATACCCACAAACTGTGGTCTGGTTAGTAATAAAAGCATGACCCTGGAAAGTAGACTGGATTCCAGGCTGCCTTTTAAAAGCAGTAAGGCAGGCATGGTGGGGCATGCCTGTAATCCCAGCACTTGGGAGGCTGTGTCATGAGGACTGCTACAAGTTCAAGGCCAGTCTAGACTACATAGGGAGTTCAAGCCCAGCCTGAACTATGCAGTGAGACCCTGTCTCAAAAAACCAATAAATAAGTAAATTAATAAATAAAAGCAGTGAACGTGGGGCAGTCTTCCTCATCTATACAATAGAAATAAAAATATCCACCTGGCAGAACTGCTGTGAAGATTAATTAAATACAATGATGTTTCATAAATTGCTCATCCACGGCCTGGCATAAATTCTCAATAAAAGATAGTGATCTACTGTTTTTATACATACATGTATATATACAAGAATTTGTTAAGTATTAATTCAGAAATCCATACTAGGCATGGGATTAAAAAGAGGACAGTGGTTTTTAGTCAACATTTTAAAAAGGAAACAATGACAGGATCTAAAAAAAAAAAGAGAGAGGCAGATGTTAGCACAAAGGAAGGGCAGAAAAGAGATACTACAAGCTTGGTAAAAGTTTACCACCGCATGGCCAGTGGCAATAGCTAGACCAAAGCCTCACGTTCTGGTGTTTAGTTCAGTTCTATGTCCTCCAAGGGCTGCAAAAGTCTCAAACTGAGAGCGATAGTGTTCCTCACACAGACAAACTGAGGCCTGCCCCCACTGCAGAAAAGTCAGGGAGCAATGACTCATGGGCACCACCATGAAATCACTAACTGGAAATCTTTGCTGCAGCCACACTGCAAAGGAATCAGACTTGACTTGCCAAATCCCCCATGTGATACAAGCATGGCCACCTGCCAAAGAGCCAGAGGGAGACAGGGCCACTTGCCTTCCTGGAGACACAGAGATTTCCTTGCCCTATTGCGGCAAGGAAAAGGAGCATAAGGACTTTCAGGAAGCCATTCCCAGAGACAATTTGGCTTCGGAAGAGCAGGTGCAGTGCCGAGGTGTTTGGTGCATTGCCCTTTTTTGGGCAGCTTAGCATTCTCACGTAAGGAAGTTGTGTTCTTGCAGTGCATGAAGCTCTTGCCTTCACCATCTGCTCCTGTATCATCCTCAGTCGACAACAGAAAGCACAGCAGGATTTTCTCTTGTCATCTAATGGGGTTTTAGACAGTTTAAAACTGCTCATGTTGTGTAATGCCGGGAAAATGATGCTCCCCTAAGTCACCGAACAGAAGCCAGAATTTAACTGCAAACAAGAGACCCAGCTTGCTAACCAGCACAGAGGGGACTAGGTTCCTTGCAGCTTAGTAGATTGCTGCTCATCAGCCTGCCACAGAGATGCCCACAGAGTGACTACTGAAGGAAGTGCTCCTTGCTCGCCTGAAGGAGGTACTCGCTGTGCAGGTATGCTGGAATATGTCAGTGACTGCCCAGTGCCCGCAGAGAGCAGAGGGAGTTTAGGTGGCAAGCTGGGTACGGCCGAGGTTCTGGGTACCACTGAGAAAGGTCCTGGTGTCCTTGGGAGCTGGCTTATGCAGATTGCTTGCCGGGAGGGGCAGGTACCGTGGAGAAAGCTGAGGGGAGGGAATCCAAGAAAAGAGAATAAAGAGGCTTCTCCGGAGTGGGGTGAGCTGAAGACCTTCACTGGAGAGATTCCAGCCCTGATTCTGGGGTGCCAAGAAATTGATTGTTGGTCTGGGGCTTGCCGTAGTTATAAGGACTCGTTCAGTACCTGGGTGTGTGGGCTCATGTGGGATGTTGTTTAGACAAGTCATCTCAAGCTAAATGTATCCTAAATGTACTTTCTCTCCGTCTCACTCTGCTAGCCCTCCCTAACACTCAGGCCCTATTACACTCTGGATCTCTGCTAAGGATATCTCAAGCCCTCCTGTACCTTCTCATTTGGACACTAGAGATGGGTACAGGAAGGAAAGGGAGGCAGCACAGATTGGAATGGAGAAGTACAAAGGGATAGCTAAGAAATCCCATGGCCAGAGGAGTGGGGGGAAGGAGAGACTGAGCATGAGATTCAAGGCAAAGCTAGAAGGATGCAGAGTGCATGTCTGATTGGGAGGGGCTGAGGACAGTCTAGAAGTTAGGCAGTTTGCCATGGAGAGCTGAGAACAAGCCCAGAAGGGTCGAGATTGTGAGGGGTCTTGAACAATTGTTCTGTGAAGTGAGAGGCTTCACAATGTGGGTGGGTCAGCCTGACTGGGGTATGAGGAATGAATAAAAGGATAGCTCCACCCATTGGGAAGCCAAGCCAGCAGGCTGGAGCATTCTGCTACTCCAGGGGCCTGCCTATACTCCACCCTCCTTGAGTTCCTCCCTCCTCCTGAATAGCCCTCTCATTCCACATCCTCTCAGCTTGGGCCCTCACTCTCTATCTGGGGCAAAAGCAGGAGTCTGCCTGCTGCTGTCACTTCCTCTGGTACCTTTCCCCTCCCATCTCCTCTTCACTCAACTGCCAACCTGATCTTTCTAAAATGCACACTGTGTCATCTCTCCAGTTTGAAGATGCCAGTGGCTTCCTAGTCCCTACAGAACAAAGTCTGAACTTCTATGAGTACCCAGTACTAGAGCCACCCTCATTTTTTGTGGTTCCTTACTGTGACCTTAGAACAGCCTATTTACTTTCTCACGCTCTTCCCTCAGATGGGAATATCTTTTGCCCTTGCCCTGCCTGCCAAGTCATTCCCTATCTTTCAAGACTAAGCCACCTCCTCTGTGAAGTTCTCCCTGCTTCCTCTCTATAGCAGGGTTCATTGTTCTGTCTCCCATTCTTATGTGTGGTTAAATCTACATAACATAAAATTTGCCATTCTTACCATTTTTTAATGTACAACTCGGTGGTATTCAGTACATTCACATTTTTCGTACAACAATCACCATTCTCCATTTCTAGAATTTTTTTTTATCTTCCCCAGTTGAAACTCTGTCTGCATTAAACCCTGATTCCTCACTTTCCCTTTCCCTTAGTTCCTGGAAACCACCTTTCTACTTCTTGTCTCTATGAATTTGACTACACTAGATACCTCATATAAGCAGAATCATACAGCATTTGCCCTTATGTGACTGGCTTGTTTCACTTAGCATAATGTCCTTAAGGTTTACGCCTTTGTAGTCTGTGTCAGAACTTCCTTTCCTTTTAAGACTGAATAAAAGTCTCTTTTATGGATTGATCACAATTTCTTTATCAATTCACCCACTGGTGGACAATTGGGCTGCTTCCATCCTTGATTACTGTGAATAATGTTGCTGTGACATTAGTATATAGATATCTTGTCAAGACCCCATGTTCACATCTTTTGGTATCTACCTAGAAGTGGAATTGCTGGATCATAACATAATTTTAACTCCTATTCTCTTCCCTCCAAAATAATTATACATTTTAAATGTGCATCTTTGGTGTGGTAATATGGCCTTACGTGACTTCCCTTGGAGTAATTTTAGATAATTAAAGCATAACAAAGGACTCTGTGAAGGACATTTGACTCTTCCGCAGTAAAAATATGTTTTCCACAAAAGTTGCAAACTGTTTGGAACACAACAGTGCTAATAACACTGAAAATCTAAAATTAGCTACTGGAAAAATGCTTCTAAGAAGAAAATCCTCTTGAGAAATCCAGTTAATAAGTTTTGTAGTTATCACCTTGTTGTGATCTGCTTAGGAAGTTGGAGTCAGGAAACCCCGGTACTAGCCCTGTCTTGCTCATTACTTACAGTATGTTTCTTAATTCTCTAGGCTAATTTTATCATCGGTAAAATGATAAATGCCCCTTCATATTCATGATAATAAAGCAATCCAGATGGAAGCAGTCTGGTAACCCCAAAAAAGAGGACCATCTGCATTAGCATAATTATCAGCACCCTATGTGGTGCTGGGGCACTTTTAGCATACCTGCAAGGCAGTAAGCTGGACTCATGGTCCTCTGTTAGAGGAGACTAAGTGGAATTCCTTAAAGGACAAACTGTAGCAATATTTTATCCTTTCCATCTGGATTAGAAAAGCTATTGAGAAAGAAGTGGAATTCCAAGGACAGTAAGGATGATAAGAAAGGTGCTGGTAGAATTTAAAAACAGCTGTTGAGGAGACCTGTTGCTATGAATAAAAAGTAGGCACAAAGAAAGCCCTGAGCCAGGAGTAGAAAAATGCTCTCAGCAAAAAGGGATCGTAAGTCCTACCTGGTGTGCATGCATCCCATCCAGGTAGTATCGGTTAGAGAATTAGCATAAATACTTCCCATCATTGCTCTGGCTGGCTGGGTGCATTAGGTGGGGCACGGACATGATTATAGTCATTATTATGGTGTTGGTGCCAAAGCATGACAATTTTACTGAGTAATAAATCAACATAGTTTCTTTGCCTTAGAAGAACTGACCTATTAACTTTTAGATCTTACACTTACATTCCTGTCTTTCATGTTTTTAGATGTCCATGTTATTGATTCTCCACCAGGGAAAGCAGTATATAGCAAGCCTATTCTTTTCATATAGACTGATAATATTGAATAGGATGTATTTTCCCTCCTTCATTACTCTCTGTTTACTCTCAGAAAATGAGGAAGTAGTTAGTAAAAAGAAAACATGTTTGAAACAATTAGAGAATTCAGGAGATATCACTGATCATAGAGAAATGTGAGAGGCAGAAGGCACAGTGCCATGCATATATTAGCAGTTAAATGCAAGGAAAATGAGACAGCAGTTTCCTCTGAAAAATTCAGATCCATTTTCAGGGCTGTTAGTTTCTGGATCTATATTTTGCTATTCTAGAGAGCTCAGAAACGACCTGGAAAACAGGAAGAGATTGAGTACACAATAAAGTTGGTATTTCTAATCAGAGGGGAAATAATGAATACAACGGATGGTGTTAAAAGGATATCTGCTTGAGGGAAATATTTTTCCTCCAAGTGATGTCATCCACATGTATTTTCTTGGGTATCTGGTCAGGGAGCCACCAGTAGTAAACACAAGTGGCACCTGTGCCATGTGGCAGTGCTGGAGGTAAATATTGTTGACACTCAACCACTCCTGCCATATCATCCTTCTTGGCTAAACCAATCCCTAGTGTCAAAGGACTGGTCTTACTATTGGTTATCTACTATGTGTCTGCTTTAAATTGATCCAATTTCAGGGCTGCCCTCCCCAACTCCATACCTACGAATGTGTTCCCCGCAGGGCTGACTGTTCTCATACCACTTCTCTACTAAGAAGAGGCATGGGTGGGTAGGCTGCCCAGCTAACATGTGAAGATCTCATTCCCTGGGCTGCCTGCATCTGGTGTGGTGGATAGTAAGTCCAGGGTTAAAAGCCAGGTTTCCAACAATTAGCAGAGGCACAGCTGCCAGCAAATGCTGCTCTGCAACTCATCAGGCAACCCTTGCTCTTCTACTAGACCTTATTATCAGTCAGCAGCTGAGTTGCAGAAATGTTGCTATAGATCCACAGGAAATGAGCCAGGGGAGGTTATCCTATGGGGTAAGAGGTCCTGTGATGATGCCTTACAATGCATTTCCTGGTCATCTATTGCTTTGATTCGGGGGCTTTAGGTTCCTGACTGATAGTTTTAATATCTGGAGAAGAAACCTGATAGTCTGAACAACACAAACAGCAGCAGAGATATCATCATCATCATCATTTGCACTCAAGTTGCAAGTGTCTGATTGACAGGCAGGGTGGATATGATGGGGGACTGGTGGAGAGGGTGGGACAGCAGAACTCAGGAGAAGTCGGACAAATGGTAACTTGTACACTGGCCACAAAGTCTACCCTCAGGGCCAGAGTCACATTTCCCTCTCTTGTTGTCCAGGGAGGGGATGCACTTTCCTAGGTTGCCTCCTGGCTCAGAGTTGGCAACCAGCTGAAGACTTAGCCCTTAGGAAGTGACACTTGGGAAGTCACCCTGTGCTTGCTGCCTAAGCTACCTACCTCTCTTACACATATAGAGTGACACGATGAGTTTTTTTTTTAAACACACATAAAAGTCTAGGTTATATTTTTAAATAGGCCCAGACATTTTTAAATGCCTTGCTTATTTAATGTGCTTTACAATTTATAAGCTTGGTGTAATATATCTAATCAGAATCAACTCTTTTCCTCCAATTTCTAGAATCAAATACCTCCCCATGATCCTGTCTACTCTATTTTATATTCTGGTGGTTGGTTTTCTAAGCAAAATTATTGAGCAGCTACTATCTTAGGCACTTGAGAACACAAAAAACCAAACTACAGTCACTACAACTTAATAAACACAAAGCATATTTGAGAAGAGAAACAATTTAAAAAAAAACAACAATAGTGATGCACTGTAGGCAATAGGGGAGCTATGGAAAGACAAATAGATTATTTGCCTCAGTTACTTGGGATGTTCTTTCCCTTTCTGTAGATAAGAGAGAAATGCATAATTTAGTTTAAATCCTAATTTATCAAGAGCAAGACTGCCTTTTGTTCATTCATGTAGGTGTAGGATAAAAACTGAGACATTGAAGTTGCTGTGTGGGACAGGATAACTCCTGTCAGTGTGATTTAGCACCATCCTGTCTCTGGATAGACTTCTATTCATTGGTGTTTGGTCTTTATTAACAGCCCACAGTGTGACCTGCTGTTATAGTTGAGAAAGGCTTAATCAGCATTCTAATAATTGCCACACAATAGGCCCAAGATCTGTGTTCCTTATCAGTTTAAGTTATGCTTGGAGGTTCTTCAATAAGTGATTGAACATTTTAAGCAATATAGATCATGACTTAGTTTAAAACGACCAGGATGACATAGGGGTCAATACCTACCCAGCTACAGTTGTTGAGAGGGGAAAAATATGAATCACCCTCACCCGATCTGCTCCCTGCCTTCCCAGCACCTTTGGTACATTTCCTGGAAGCTTGTCTTGACCCTTTCTACTTCTCAAGGATCTTTAAACTACCATGGTCTCTCTCATCACTCTTCACACATGCTGCTGCCTTTCCTAGAATAGAACTTCTTAAACTTTAATGTGCATAGGAATAACCCAGGGATCTAATTCAAATGCCAAGTCTGACTCAGTGAGTCTGGGGTGTGGCTTGAGACTGTTTCTCACAAGCCCTAAGTAACACTGAGATCTTGCTGGCCCAGGAGTAGCCTGGATCTACAACACCCTTCCTGCTTGAACTGGAACTGGCCAAGCTGCCAGTGGTTTCTGGGCTCCAGGCACATGAATTGTACAGATCTCTCTCTCCCTCTCTCTCTCTGTCTCTCTTTCTCTCTGTCTCTGTCTCTCTGTCTCTCTCTCTCAAACACACACACACACACCCCAACCATATAGACAACACTAACCCAACAGCACACAAGCCCTTTCAGCGAACAATCAGCTTCCCAACTCTTTACTGTCAAGTGATTGGTCAAGAAAAGACAGCAAAGACATAACAAACTGTTATTTCCATATTCCAAAAAAAGTAGAAAGGGCATATTTTTAGAATAAAGGACAGTTTTTTGTGGAAAACTCACTACATTGATCTTATTTTTAATATGTTATTGGACTGGAAGCACTAAAAGCATTTAGGAAAAATTGGCCTGTTCAAAGCCTCCTTAGTCTTTAAGTGTCAAGTTTAGAGTCAGCCGTTCCCAAAAGCCTTGTTGTTGTTGTTGTTGTTGTTGTTGTTGTTGTTGTTGTTGTTGTTTTGGTAGTGGGGAATGAACCCAGGGGCCTTCTCACTGAGATACATCCCAAGGCTTTGTTTTTATTTTATTTTTTGAGGTAGGATCTCACTAAATCACTAAGTTACGCAGGCTGGGCTGGAACTTGTGATTCTCTTGCCTCAGCCTCCCAGAGTGCTGGGACTGCAGGTGTGGACATACATTCCTAGCTCCAAGAAGCCTCTTCTGACCTGAGATGGACATGAACATCCCTCCACAGTGCTCCAGAGAATCCCACATACATTACTGCCGTGACCCTCATCTCCTCCTCTGAATATCGTTTGCCTGTCTGGAGTCCCAGCAGACCTGGACTGTCTTTCATCTACCTATGGAGCCCAATGCCTCAAAGTACTACACAGAAAATGCCCAGTGATTGAATAAAGGACTAAAATAGTGGATCAACCTTGCAATCTTATTGGTGGGTTCTATGTAGGTGGTTAGGAATGTTTTTTGAAATGGTCCAAAATTGTGGTATGTATAAAATGATAAAGAAAGTGTAGCTATTAAGAATCTTTGAGTAGGCAGTGAAATGCAGATGTACCTTTACATGTTTCTTGAGTGGCTAGCCCTTGCCTGGCCCTATCCAACTGCTGCTTCGAACTGGTCAGGTGATGTTCCATTCTGTGTTATCTGTTGATTACTGGGCTGGGTTTTTTCTGATTTCTTTCTGAATGAGGTACCATGAACTATAGAGAGTCCTTAAAATCTTTCATCTTCTCAGACCACCTGGGCTTGAAGCCTTATAAACAGGAATGGATAGGAAACCTACACTTTTTAATGCTAATGTTTCTTAATTTCCTTTTACTTTTTAGCCTGTCTATTGTATGGGGTGGACTTAGTTTGCTGTTCCAAAATAAACAGCCCACAGAGGTTACAGATGAAAGTTAATCAGAAACCTGTTGGCCATGGGAATATATGGGGAATTAAGTTAGACAAATATTGCCATTCAAATAAGTAGTGCTAAGTAAATGACTTGGCTAAGAATTCTGTTCAATAATGGACCTAAGTTCCTCTTTCCTCAGCTACAGTGATGGTGATAGTTATAACAACAAGAACAATAACTGTGCTTGTGTACTAAAACACCTATGGGCATGTATATCAGTTATTAGTGGTTATCATGGGGATGAGATCACAGTATGCTTCATTTTCTATGTTGTGTATTTCTCTAATGTTTGATTTTATTACTACGGCATTATATTTCCTATGGTAAGCAGAAAAACAGATCAGAATTTTAAAAAGAGAAAAAAATTTCTGAGAATTAATGACACCATTGCCCACAATGCAGTCTTTTCTACATATGAAACTATGTTGAACATTAGCACACACTCAGCTTGAGATTTTCACAGCAAAGAAGGAAATCTGGGTTGTTTTAACACTTCTAGCTGGCTGAAAAGGTCATCTCATAAAATTTTTTTGAAGTTTACAATTCTCCATTTAATGCAACAGCATATGAATTCTTGAGTAAAATGTAGATACTCTGGGGAATTTAAAATGCTATCCATGATTTGGGTGGGGGGGGTTGCTGGGGATTGAACTCGGGACCTTGTGCTTGTTAGGCAAGCACTCTATCACTGAGCTAAATCCCCAAACCCCTAACAGTGATTTCGTGGGAAAAAGTACACAAAAAAGACTTTTATTAAAATCTAATCTGGTAACTTTTGCAAAAAGGAGCAGATGTTGCTACCAGCTTGATGGAGACATTAGTTATGAACTGACCACTTCAATAAAGTTTCAAGGTTCCTGTTAAAAAACACATTTTAAAAGACTTACTACACAACCTAATCCACCAAAGCACTCCCAAACTACATATGTGTGTCTATAATTTTTTAATATAACAATTATTTAGTCTTTAGCTAAATGTGTAAATTTAGTCATCTGCATAATTTTGACCATGTTACTATTTCTAGGCATTGCAGTCCTGTGTTGTTTTACTACTTCACAATCCCATTTCTGTCCCAGTGCACTGGAATAGGCATAAGCTATACAAATGCATCTCAAACTTGTGATTAACTTACTCTTTGGATATTTATTTGATTTTTTTAAACAAAATTTTCTTAAAGTGTTTACAGAGTGCCTACTAAGTGTCGGGTGCCATTTTGGCTCTTGGAATACATCATAAATCGAACAAAGATTGCTGCTCAGGTGGGTCCTATAGTTTAAATGTGGGTGATAATAAAAATAACATAGTAAATAGGTAAATGATATAGTTTGTTAGAAACTGAAGGTGCGGGCTGGGGATTTAGCTCAGTGATTAGAGTGCTTGCCTTGTAAGCACAAGGGCCTGAGTTCGATCCCCGGCACCACAAAAAAAAAAAAAAAATAGAAACTGAAGGTGCTATGAAAGAGATGATGTTTAAGATTACAGTTTATACTACTGCCAACTCAGTACCAGAGCCCAAATGAGAAACAACCTATTTGTTTCTTACTAAAATTATTGTAGGAGGCATTCTTCCTATGAGGGAAATTCAAGTGTGGGATCCCAGGACAGAGGCCCTTCTTGCGTAGGTTGAAGGGCTATTCTGAGGGTAAAACTCACTGAAAGGTAGAATCAGAGCAAAAACAAGAAGATAAAGGAAGTTACCCTGTGGCTATCTAGCTGTAGAACATGCACTTCGCATAGAGGGACCAGGCAGTAGAGAGGCCTTACAGGAAGAAACTGCAGGTAGAACATGTCTGGTTTAACAGTAGGGAGGCCACTGTGTCTGCACTGATGAGAGAGTAGGAAAAGATGGGTGGTGGTGGGGTAGGTTTTTAGCTCTAGAGGTCATTATAAGGACTTTTGGCTTTTATCTAAATGAAATGAGGAGACATTGCTGGGTTTTGGTCTGATTTACATATCCATTTAGTCATTAAAATTTTTAAAAATGCATTTTAGGGAATAATTAAACATAAAATTGTGCACATTTACATTTACTACACATTTTAAACACTGATTTCATAATCTCATTTTAGAATTTAATGTTAGAGTCAAATAATCTGGGAAATTTACCACTTTAAAACTTTCTACTATGTCATACATACATAATTAGGGCTTCTTTCTATAAATTTATTACTTTTTCTTTATTTTTTCTTCCTTTGCATATTCTTAATTACATCTTTTGTTAATTTTTAATAAAACAAAAATTTTAATTTGAAATATTTTAAACTAAGTTTTATCTAATGAGTATATATCATATTAATGTTCTAAAATACTCTTGAACAAAATCAATGCTGTAGTACTTTGGTTAAAGTGTTTTATGACTCAGATACACAGAGAAAATAACAATCACAAATGATATTACCTTTTGTGTACAAAAATACTTTGAGGGCCACGTGTTTACAAGTGTCACATGAAGTCTGTCTCACTCTTTTTGCTTTACTGAAGTCATGATCATCTATTAGAATTAGAATTAGAATTCAAGGGAAACTGAAAATAATTCTTTACTTGATATTTCGGTGACTTCTTTTTTACATTAAAAAAGAGTTTTTAGGATTAGAGGGTGAAGCTGGGGATTTAGCTCAGTGGTTAGAATGCCTGCCTTGCAAGCACAAGGGCCTGAGTTCGATCACTCGCACCCCCTGCCAAAAAAAAGATTAGAGGGTGAAAATGTATAAATAAGAGTAGGTTCAGTTTGGCTTCCTCATCCTCTCTCAGTTTACCTCCAATACCTGGTATAGTGTCTAGCACATGAGAGGTGCTCATTATGCATTTGGTAAATAAGTGCCTATTTCCTGAGCAATACCTTTCACTAACTTTTTAGAGAATTTGTATGTTGCCCATCTCTGGAAGTTCTGTATGTTAAAAGACTGCTGGTGGAGGAAGTGGGTAACCTCTGTCTAAAAATATGAACTGCTAATGCTTAAACATCGGAGTCAGAGGGGAGCTATTTTAAAGAGGGGAATTTTCCCAGAGAGCTGCTTTGAACCACATCAATGGGTAACTCTTTAGTTTTCTTCTCACTAAGTTCAGATGGGAGATGAAGAATTTGCATTTGTACATAATACCCTGAACTATTTCTATTTCTTGATTCCTGTGCAAAAAGTTACTAGCATTGTTGATTATATACCAATTCCTATCAATTTGTAGACTATTTGCTTATAGATTATATTTTTTGGTAGGATTTGAAAACTATGGAACAATACACACTATATCTTTATAGTTCAGGCTCTTTTCCAGTTCCTTTGACATTCTGCAAGGACTGTCACACAGTGACTGGAAGGTAAGGAAGGTGGCCCCTGAAATGGCAAACTGCCTACGGCAGTAGTCTGTCAGGCCCACACTGGGCCCTCAGTCTGCGATGCGGCTGAAACATCCTTGTATTTAACCTGTGGCTCCCAAGCTCTGAAAGGACTGGTATATTTTAAGGCATAGTTTGCAGGCAATATCAAAGAAAATCAGAGCCAGGCGGAAGTTAAAGTGAAGACAAATTTTATTCAGGACTGATTATTCATTAGGAGAGACCCCAGTACAGAACTGGGCTCCATTCTGAATACACTAGGATTAGTGGGAATTCATAATCCAGGAGCAGGGGGTAAGAGGGATATGAAGTTGAGCAAATTCTGGCTGAACTAACATTCTGCAGGCAGGCCACCGTGATCAGATACAAAAGACGGGGAATGAAATCATTCTGATTTGACATTGAGGACGAGGGATTCTTGCTGTACTGCCCTATTTGCGAAAACTAGACTTTACAAGAAAGTGCGCACAGATGGGCCAGGCAGAAAGTTCCAAAGCCTAAGTCTGTCACTGGGTTCGCTGTACACAAATGTGCTTGCAGAGGGCTGAGGTGGGAAATACATCTCTGCATTAAACTAATGCTGTGGTTTTGCAAGCCTCTTTACGGTTTTTGAAAGATGCCTAAGGTAACCCTGATCGCACGGCCTTCCCAGGCCCCAGAGAAGGATAATCTGCCTGCCTTCTCGTATCTCTTCTGCGTTCATCCCCTGGATCTCCACCTTCTGGCATGACCACAGCCAGGCGGAGGAAGCGGACACTGCGCATGTGCCCGACGATGCTCCAGCAGGTTGGCTCCCTGGGTTTAGAGGCAGGCGCCAGCCGTGCCCTAGGAGGTGAGGCGGGGCCGGGTTGCCTGGAGGAGCCTTCTTTTCCATTGGATCCGCAGCACCGTACGTCACGCCGGCGACCGCGGCGCTGCCCTCTCAGGGGCGGGGTTCGGGATGCGCGAGGCGGTGCCTGGGGCGCACGCGCAGACAGGCGGGCCTGGGACAGCGAAGGGGGAGGAAGGGGTGGTGTTCCTGGTTTCCTGGGTTACCCGAGGGGGCGGGGGTGGGGAGTGCGCGGCGGCGGCAGCGGCGGCTACAACGCGGGATTCTCCGGGTGAAGGAGCGCGCAGAGGCCACCCAGCAGGTAAAGGCGGCAGCTGGGCGCCGACAGCACCTCAGAGGGCTGGGAGTCGGGACCCCAGTGTGGCCCGGGGGGAAGGCGGCAGAGGTTGCGGCCGCGGAGCCGAGAGCACTGAGGGACTCGGCCCGCGCTCTGACGCTGCTCCCCGGCCTCGGGGCTCCGGGACTGTCCCTGCTGCGTTGCCGCGCGTGACAGCGCCTAGCCGGGCGGGGATCTCAGCGGGCCCCGCGGACCGTGGCGGTGACGGCGCGGCCCCAGACACTAACTTTACTTCTCTGGAGGCCAGTGCCCCTGTCGTGTTTTACGCGCTCCCCAGGCCTACCCCGGCAGGCGACAGAGGGAGATGACAGGTTGCACGCCGCCTCCCCGCCGACGCTTTCCGCCCCTGGCCGCGGTGCTGGCCCACCTGTCGTGCCCCGGGCGTCTCGGTCCGTGCCTCCCCTGCCTGTGACACCCTGTTTCCGGGGAGGACCCTGTGCCTGGGCAACAGTGCCTCTCCCCGGGGGTCCCCAGCAGACGTCCTGGGTTCCCAGCATTCAGGTGCCTGTTCCTCGCTGCTGGGCTGAGTTTAAGGCAGATTACCTGGGAGGATCCCGATGCCGTAGTGTGGAGGCCACCGGTGGCTGCTGGTGAAGAGGATGAGCTTAGAAGCTTGAAGAACCTCTTCCTTATCCCCGAATCTTATCGGGTTAAACAAATAACATCCCCTACGTGCTCAGCAGACCATACACACCCAGTGACAGCTCTTGATAGTTGATAGGGTTTGTTTTAAGAAGATAGAAAATTTGAAGGGAGTTGAGTCTTGTGTTGAATACGCTCGTATTGAATTCAGGCCAGTGTTTTCTTGAGATCGAATTCAGCTCTCCTTTTCTCTCGTGTTTAACTGATTGATAGAGCAAACTGAATTGAGCTTTTCTTTGATAGTTGGTTCTTCTATCTTAAAGTTCTGCACCCAGAAACCTTATGCTAATAAAGATATTGACTCTAGGCTTTCCTTTTATAGATGTAGTTAATTAATATTGGGTATCTGTTTAAAAGAGCCTTGCAAATACAGCGAAGCTAGCAACTTGCTTTAGATAGCCCTTTGCTGTTATCCAGGTTGGTACTACAAAGATGGGAGAATTTGAGGAGAGGGCATAAGGAGAGTTACTGTAATTTACATGAGAGTTATTTTGTAAATTATAAAATTTTATATATTATATATTCATTTAGTAATTACTTATTGAGCATCTGCTGTGTGCCAGATACTTTTTTTTGAACCCAGGGCCTTCACACTTCTGCTCCCTCGGCCTCCCTGTGCTAGGATCTTGGCAGCCAAATACTTCTCTAAACAGATAAATATCCCTTCTTCATGGAGCTTACATTCTAGTGAGGGACTTAAAATAATAAACACATAAAATGTAGGCTGTCAGATGGTGTTAAGGACTATTGAGAAAAAGCAGGGAGGTGGGAAGACAGGGAACTGGCAGTCAGTTGCAGTTTTAATTAGAGGTAGCCAGGAAAGGCCTCCTGGAGAAAATGTTATTTGAGCCAAGTCTGGAAGGAAGTGAGGGGTAATTCATGCACCTCTCTGGGGGAAGGGTGTATGACAGAAGTTGAGACACTTGCAAAAGCCCTGAGGCAGGAGTGTGCTGGGCATGTTTGAGGGCAACAGAGAGGGTAATTTGGCTCTGGTGGAGTGAGCAGATTAGCAGTTGTAGGGAAATGCTGGACAGGTTAGTGGAGGGGAGACTGGATTGTGTAAGGCCCTCCTACTGTAGGTCTTTGTAGGGGAGTCACCGCTTTTGAGTAAAAAAGGATATAAGCAGATTCATTTTTTTAAAAAGGTCACTGGTGATTAGATGGAGAAGAGACTTTGTTTTAGGGCAAGAGATGGGCAGGGACAGGTACAGGGATACTAGTCCTGGGACTTGCCACAATCCAGGCCAGAGATGATGAACTCAGCATGGACATAGTGGCCTTGGCGAAAGGTTGTTGATTTCTGCATAAATTGAGGGTAGACATGTAAAGGACACTAAAATTTAGCTCTGAAAAATAGAGTTGTTGAATGCTGAGATGAGGTTTATGAGAAAAGTAGATTTCGTGGGGAGGGTAGAAGACAATAAGATTAGACATATAAATGAAGATTACTAGAGGTAAATCTATGGACTTTGTAGAAATTTCTTAAGTTACAGTACCTTGACTAGTCTAAGGCTTAATATTTTTACCTTGAAACTGCCAACTACTGTGTGTTTTATGCTCATTTTCTTTTTAGCTCTTGAACCAACCTAGTCATTCTTTTCCTTCAACGTAGTTTGTTTTTGTTTGCTTAAAATCAGGCTATGTATTTGCTAGTTTCTGTTGTAGAGAAAGCTATATAATCCAGAATTTCAGTGTACCTCTTTAGTCTGTTGTATTTAATTTGAACACGTTCATTTGGCCAATCATTTTCATTATCTTTAGACCCCTGGCTTAAGTTTAAAAAAAAGTTTAAGCCCTAGAAATGTTACCAAATGTGGTTTCACTTGGCCATTTGTGAAATTACAGTGGAACTGACCTAAATTTTTAGTACTTTACTAATAAGTCAGTAATATTTTCAGAGATTATCCTAATTCTTTTGTTTCATTAAGATGGCTTTAAATAAATGGGCAATCACCTGGTAAATGGAGAATTTTTGCATCAAATTGGAGCAATAGAATTTGACCTATAAAATTTGTATCAAAAATATATGACTCCTGCTGGACGTGGTGGTGCACACCTGTAATCCCAACATTCATGAGGCTGAGGCAGGAGAATTGCTGTGAGTTGGAGGCCAGCCTGGGATACATAATGAGTTCAAGGCCAGCTTGTGCAACAAAGTGAGACCCTGTTTGAAAAAAAGCAAAACAAAACAAAATGAAGCTTCCTGTAATTGAAGATCTTCTCCTTATATTAAGAACCAGAAAATAAGCTAACAATTTAAAATGGATTTTCAACATATTCTGAAAATATATAAAAATATTCCAGATTGATAAATGATTATACAGTGATCTTTTTTTAGATTTAGGGGATGCCATCTTTATTTACAGACTAATAAAAAAATATTAGCTCGACTTAACTAGAAATAATACGTTTGTTATAAATCCTACAGATTTGAAGGCAACCCTAAGTGGAAGGCTGGATAGGTGGAAGAGTGGAATATATAATAAGAATGTCAAATAATGTGAAATTTACATATAAATCAATATATTTTCATATAAAGTGATCTTGAAGTCAATGTTGTATCCTCTCTGATACTACTTTCTTTGGCTGCTGCTTCTCACCAGTGTTTGTTTTTGTACCTCTGAACTCCCCTGGCCTTGTTTATACTAATTGAAAGAGGTGTGATACATTTGGAAATTTTGAATGATTATCAGATCTAACTGCTGGAAAAATAAAATAGAACGAAGAAAAATCACAACTTATAACACAAACAATAATGCTTAAGATTAGTCATTTTAGTTAATCAAGAGAGGAATCAGTTTTTCAAGAAGCTAGTTATTGTTTCATCCAAATGTAATTCTTTGTAGCTGAAACCCAAAATAGATGAGGAAACGAGAGCTTCTAGCTATTTTAAATAAGTGGAAGAAATAGATGAACAGTAGGGTACAGTTCTGCACATACTTAGAAATGTTTAAAACTACTGCCACTAATTTTAAAAAGTTAAAAAGATGTTCATATAGTGGTTTACTACTCATCAGTCAAAAAGGATGCACTATATAGATCATGCAACAAGATGGCTGAATCGCAAAATAATTATACCTCATGAAAAAAAACAGAACAAAAAGAAAAAAAGTACTACATACTGTGTGGTTCTCTCTGTAAAACTCTATAAAAAATGAATACTAATCTATAGTGCCAGAAAGCATATCAGTGGTGGCCTGGATATGGGAAGAAGAGAGAAGGAAGGGATTACAATGGTGTACTAGGAAACTTGAAGGAGCGATAAATATGTTCAGTGTCTTGATTATGACAATGTGCATTTCTTGGGTGTATACATATGTTTAAACTTATAAAATTATACACTTTAAATATGGGCAATTTGTTATATGCCAATAAACTGTCATTTAAAAGTAGCTCAGCCATGAAAATATATGAAGGCATCTTAAATACATATTACTAAATGAAAAAAGCCAATCTGAAAATTTTATATACTTTGTGGTTCTAACTATTTGACTTTCTAGAAAAGGCAAAACTCT
Source organism: Hystrix cristata (assembly GCA_004026905.1). Taxonomy (NCBI): domain Eukaryota; kingdom Metazoa; phylum Chordata; class Mammalia; order Rodentia; family Hystricidae; genus Hystrix; species Hystrix cristata. The sequence continues at coordinate 38,578 of PVJO010004372.1, forward strand.
GAAGACAGTAAAAAGTCAGTGTTTACTGTGGGTAAAGAGTAGAGGGATGAATGAGCAGAGAGCAGAGGATTTTGGGCAGTGAGACCATTCTGTAAGATACTGCAGTAGTGGATACATGTCTCTGTGCCTTTGTCAAACCTGTAGAGTGTACACGGGAAAAGTGAGCCTTAATGTAAACTATGGATTTGGGATCAGAATGACCTGTTAATGTAGGAATGATTGTGACAAATGTGTCACTGTTGTGGAATATCCATCTCTGAAGCCGCCTGTAGGGGTAGTATTGGGAACACTCTGCTTCCCACTAGGTTTTGCTGTGAATCAAAAACTTGTTTAAAAGAGATTTTTTGCTAGCAACTCAAAGAGCTACATATTTTACTGAAAAATTGAGGAAGGTGAAAGTGAGAAAGTGTACTTTGAAAATCTTAACCCTGAGTCCTAGAAAAATAATAGACCAGATTGCCAAATGCTCCATGATTTGTAATTAGAAAGCACTGTTTAGTAGGACATATAATTCATTTTTAAAGAATGCGTCATCTTAAAGTGACCTCATGCTCGCTTTGCGAAAGATACAATAATCTCTATATAATAATCTTTGTAGTGCACTTCACAATTTGCAGAGTACACTTCCACATTTTCTTCATTTAACTCTTAAAAAAGCCCTGTGAACTTGTGTAAGACAAAGAAACCTCAATAGTAGCAGCCTAGAAAGGCACAAAAGTGGGGGGACGTGGCAGATTTTAGACAGGGCTTGCTTAGATATGGGCAAAGGAGGAGGAGGAATCAAAGCAGGTTTTGATTCTAGATTGTGTGATTGGGTGAATAGTAATGTTGATAATTGTTCTTAATTTTTAGAATACAGGTGGAAGAGTAGATTTGAAGATGTGAAATTCATCAGTTTTCCTCTGTTTGATGAAAGTAAGTGTTTATTTCTTTTGTTGGAGCCAAAGTGGATAGGATTATGTTGGAAAAATAAAGCCTGAGCCAAATAAAAACATCTTTGTTTTTCAGATATTTTGGAAATGAAAGGAAGACAGTATGGAGAAGGCTGAACAGGGAGATATGATTAGTAGAAGGTTTATTTTTCCTTAAGGATAGAGAAGTCAGAACTGCTTTCATATATTAAGGGAAAGGGACCACTAAGGAGGAAGATGAAGAAGAAGAAAATTAAAGTTGAAAAGTTATCTACTGAGAATGATCTTTCATGTTCCCTAATATTTGTTTTATATAGTTAGGTGCACCAATGTTTGGTGCATAAATAGTAATGATTGTTATTTCTTCTTCTTGGAGTTTTCCCTTAAGAAGTAAGTAATGACCTTCTTTGTCTCTCTTGACCAGTCTTGGTTTGAAGTTCACTTTGTCTGAGACTAGGATAGCAACCCCTGCTTTTTTCTGGGTTCCTGCTGCATGAAATACTGTTTTCCATCCTTTGATTTTTGATCTGTGAATTTCCTTTTGGGTTAAATGTGTCTCTTGTATGCAGCATATTGATGGATCTTGCTTCTTGATCCATTCTGCTAATCTCTTTCTTTTGATTGGTGAGTTGAGGCCATTTACATTGATGGTTACAGCTGTTATGTATTGACTTATCTTTGTCATAGATCTTTTCTGTTGTTGGTTCTGTGTTTCACCTCAGTTTAACTGCTTGTCTTGCCTGGTAGTCCAACCACTATGGAAATCAGTATGGAGACTCCTCAAAAAACTAAATCTAGAGGTTCTATTTAATCCAGCTATTCCCCTGCTTGGTATCTTCCCAGAATTGAAAACCTCATACCATAGAGATATATGCACAACCATGTTCATAGCAACACAATTTGTAATAGCTAAGTCTTGGAAACAACCCAAATGCCCAGCAATTAAGGAATGGCTAAAGAAGATGTGGTTTTTCTACACAATGGAGTACTACTCCGCCATAAAAAAGGATAAACTAGAGTCATTTGTGGGTAAATGGATGCACCTTGAGAACATACTCTTAAGTGAAATGAATCAGTCATGCATGAGTACACATCAAATTGTTTCTCTGATATGAGAAACCGTAAGTGTACATAAAGACAAAGAGGGATAATAGATACTAGGTAAAAGAAAGATAATATTCAAAAGAGAGGAGAACTAGAAGGGGAAAAGAAGGAAGGGAAAAGGGAAAGAAAAGGAAAAAATGGAAAAATGTAAATAAACCTGCTGTAAATAAGGAAAGGGGGGAACAGAAGGAAGGGGTGGGGAAGGGGGGAACCAAGATACATCATGTATAGGTACAAAATAACCATGATAAATGGGATCATTATGTATACAATGTACCAATGCATGTTCTTGGTAAAAAATTTAAATTAAAAAAAAAGAGACTGAGAGGGAGAACGTGGTTTCAGATATGCTTCAGGGAAAGGAAAAGTTACCATCATGATTGGAAAGGGTACTTAACCAGGGACAAGTGACCTAATTACTGAATAGTGATGAATACCCATCCAGGGCTCGAAATCACAAATGTACAGAGACCAGTTAGAATGGTTAAGCAGTTTTCTTCACAAGCTGTCTCTTTGTCACACTGCAGAAAGCATATAGTGAAACTGACCATGAGTGGGGGTAAGAAGGAAAGGTGTGAAGGAGAATTTAAAGGGTGCTATGAAGCCAAGGAATTGAGGGTGGTAATGAGTTGGCTAACTGAGGGGCTGAACCATGGGGATCCTGCTTGTTTAAGGAAGAAAAAACAAGCTCACTGGGATTGATGTATGTGGAGAATGAAGAGGGTAAAGAATGTCAGTGAATAAGGGGCATGATTAATGGCAATAATAGAGTACTAGAGATGGAAAACTAGGCATATTGATATGAGAATCCTGAATTTAAGATTCTAGAGTTGGAACAATTTCAGGCAATAAGGGCCAAAGTATAACTGATAATAATGGGTAACCCATATTAATGATGCTAATTCCAACAATAGTAATATTAATAAAATCTGCTATTGACTCTGTGTACTAGTCACTATACTAAATGCTTTCTGTAGGTTATTATACATATGCGTCACAAAAATCATGTAAGTCACATACTAATATCAGTATATTACAGGTAAGGAAACTGAGACTTAGTGAGGTTAAATAACTTTCTCCAAAACAGAGAATTTGTACTAAACCAATGCTGGCCTTTTCCAAAATAATAATCACAAAAGAAGAGAAAGGCAAAGTGCTTTAAGTCTAGTGTGTGGGATAAGTTGTTCTTATATATTATGAAACCCCTGTAATATCAGCTCTTGTGTGGGAGGAAGATGTTCATATAACAAAGTTTGTAGTAAATGAGGATAACTGATTCAAAGGTCAGTAGGTAACACCTGTAAATATTGCTACAATATACCCTTAAAATAGAGTACTAATGATTCACAAGTCACCTCAGGAAGCCAGAGAATACTGATCAGTCTTCCTTGCCTAGAGACTAGGTGATATAGTGATTTATTAAGAAGAGAAGGTGAGGTGATCTTCCTGTGTGAGTGGGATATCGAGAAACTTCTTAGCAACAGAGCTAAGGTTCCAAAAGGTGGGGAGTGTGGAATCCAAGGAGTAGGACTTACCTAGCTGTGTGTGAAAAATCAGGACGGATGGGTAGGCCAGAGGGTGGTCTTGTAATGTATTGGCCAAACAGTTGCAAATTTGATGAAAAGTGTATCATTAATAGTTACTCTGGGAGAGCAGGTATAAACCAGGACTGTCTTGGGCAGGTAGGATATTTGGTCACACCAATGGTAGGTAACCAGAGAAGCTACATTGGAAAGGAATTGTAGATGTTGAGAATGAATGAATTGAGCAGCAGTGTAGAGGAGCATGAATGGAGAGTATTGGCCTAGATATTTTCTCTAGTCCCATGATAATGCCCTGAGATGTTCTTGGTACATCTTTTAAAAAAATCATTATTTATTTATTTATGTATGTTTCCATTAAAGAATACCGATATTTGTTTTGGAAAATTGGTACACGCGTATAACATGTTGTGCTCATTTTCAACCTCTTGCCCCCTGCTGCCTTTCCTCTACCCTCCCCTTATCTGTTTCCCTATCTGCAAGAGTCTATCTTCTAGTTTCTTGTCATTGCTCCTTTATTTCATTCATTCATTTATATTTTAAGTTTCTCATATAAGAAAAAGAATCCAATATTTAACTTTCTGAGTCTGACATTTCATTTAGTTTGATGGTCTCAGGCTCCATTTATTTCCTGCAAATGACATGATTTCATTCTTCTTTATGGCTGAATAGTATTCCTCTGTGCATACATATATACCACATTTTGTATAACCATTTCATCTGTTGATGGACATGTAGGCTGTTTCCAGAGACTCACTATTATGAATTATGTTGCTATAAACATGGGTATGTATGTATCAGTATAGTAGGATGTCTTTAATTCTTTTGGAGTATATCAAGGAGAGGTATGACTGGGTCAAATGGCATTTCTATTTTTTGCTTGTTGAGAAATCTCTGTACTGATTTCCATAGTGATTGTAGTAGTTCACATTCCCACTAACAATGTAGAAGGATTTCTCCTCCCCAGTCTTGCCAGCCTTTGTTATTACTGTAGTTGATTTCTTAATGATAGCCATTCTTTCTGGAGTGAGATGGAATCTGCGTTGTTTTAATTTGCATTTCTTTAATGACCAGAGATGTTGGATGTTTTTTCATGTATTTATTGGCCATTGGTACTTCTTCTGGGTCTTTTATTTTGGGGAGTCTACATTTTTTTTAGTTCTATATACATTTTAGATACTAGTCCTCTGTCTGAGGAGTAGCTGGCAAAATTTTTTCCCATTCTGCAGGTTGTCTCTTTGGATATAATCCCATTTGTTGATCCTTGATGTTATTTTGTGTACAGTTAGGGTTCTGTTCAGAAAATCCTTGACCGTGCCTGTATCTTCAAGAGTTTTACCTATTTTATTTTCCAGCAGATTCAGTGTTTCTGTTTTAATATTTAGGTTTTGATCCATTGTGATTTTATTTTAGTACATGGTGACAGGTATGAGTTTAGATTCAATCTTTGCATGTACAGCCATTTTCCCCAGCACTATTTGTTAAAGAGGCTGTCTTCCCTCCGCCAAATGTTTTTGGCTCCCTTTACAAAGATTAGATGGTTGAATGTGCCTGGGGTTGTTTCTGCCTCCTCTGTTCTGTTCCACTGACCCACACATTTGTTTTTGTGTCAGTACAGTGCTGTTTTTGTCACTGTAGTTCTGTACTATAGCTTGAAATTGGGATTGTGATGCCTCCTGCTTTGCTCTTCTTCCCCAAGATTGCTTTTGCTATTCTGGATCTCTTCTCGTTCCATATAAATTTTACAATTATTTTCTCTAGTTCTGGGAGGAATGCTGTTGGTATTTTTATTGGAATTGCCTTATATCTGGATGTCACTGTGAAAATATGGCCATTTTGACAATATTAGTCCTGTCTGGCCAGTAACGGGGGATATTGTTCCATTTTCTGATGTTCTCTTTGATCTCCTTTTTCAGAATATTAGTTTTTGTCATAGAAGTGTTTCACTTCTCTGGTTAGGTTAATTCCTAAGTATTTAATTTTTCTTGATGCTATTGAATGTGGTATTGTTTTCATGATTTCTTTCTTGGTGGGTTCAGTATTGGTGTACAGGAACGCTACTGATTTTTTTGTGTTGATTTTGTATCCTGCTACCTTGCCGAATTTATTAGTTCTAGGAGTCTCTGGTGAAACTTTTTGTGTCTTCTGCATAAAGGATCAGGTAGTCTGTAAATTAAGAGTTTGATTTCTTCCTTTCGTATATTTATCATTTTCTTTCTTTTGCCTGATCGCTCTAGCTAAAGTTTCAAATATTATGCTGAACAGGAGTGATGAGAGTGGAAATCCTTGTCTGTTTCCTGATTTTAGAGGAAAAGCTTTTAGTTTTTCCTCATTTAGTGTAGTGTTGGCAATTTGTCATAAATGGTTTTTATTGGATTAAGATAAGGTCCTTCTATGCATTTTTTTCAGAGGTTTTTTTTTTTAATCGCAAATGGATATTGGATTTTATCAAAGTGTTTTTCTTTGTCAGTTGAGATGATCGTATGTTTTTTGTCCTTTCTTTTTTTATGTGATATATTACATTTATTGATTTGCATATGCTGAACCATTCTTGTGTCTCTGGGATAAAACCTCTTTGGTCACCTCGTATGATCTTTCTAATGATTTGTTGCACTCTGTTTGCCATTATCTTGATGAGGATTTTTTACATCTATATTCACTAAAGAGACTGGCCTGTAGTTCTCTCTTTTAATTGAATCTTTGTCTGGTTTTAGAATCAAGACAATGGTACCTTCTAGGAATGAGTTCAGCAGTACTCCCTCCCTTTCAATTTTATTGAAGAGTTTGAGGAGTATTGGCATTACATATTTCCTGAAGTTTGTGTAGAATTCAGTGGTGAATCCATTGGGTTCTGGACTTTGGTTAGTTGGTAAGTTTTTTTATTATTGCCTCAATTTTATTGCCTGTTATTGGGTTGTTCAAGGTTTTTGTGTCTTCTTGGCTCAGTTTTGGTAATTCATATGTCTCTAGGAATCTACCCATTTCTTCTGGATTCTCCATTTTATTGAAGTAATTACTAATAATCTTCTGGATTTTGGCAGTGTTCATTGTGATTTCACCCTTGTATTTCTAATTACATTAATATGTATATTTTCTTTTCTCTTTTTGGTATGATCACCTAAGGGCTTATCTATTTTGTTTATTCTTTTGAAGAACCACCCTTTCAAGTCATTGATTCTTTGTTTCTTTAATCTGAATTTTATTAATTTCTGTTCTGATCTTTATAATTTTCTTCCTTTTACTAGCTTTGGATTTGGATTGTTGTTTTTCGAGGACCTTGAAATGTACCATTTGATTATTTATTTGGGCTCACTTAGTTTTTCTGATGTGGGTATTTATAGCTGTCCTTTCTTCTTGGGGCTGTCCCATTGTGTCCCATAAGTTCTGGTATGTTGTTCTGGCATTATTGTTTGATTCTAGGAACTATTTAATTTTTCTTGATTTCTTTTGTTACCCATTGGTTATTCAAGGATGTATTGTTTAATCTCCATGTGTTTGCATACTTTGTGTTTCCTTTGCCATTGATTTCTAGTTTCATTGCACTATGATCTGATAATATGCATGAGATAATTTGATTCTCTTATATTTAGTAAAGCATGCTCTATGGACTAGTATATGTGCTGCCAAGGTGAGCACAACATACTTTATGGACTATTATGTGGTCTGTTTTGGAGAAAGTTCCATGTGCTGTTGTGTAGAATATGAATTCTGTTGTTGGGTGGAACACTCTGTAGATACTGCATTCATTTGAAGGTGTGGTTCAACTCTAATGTTTCTTTGTTGATTTTTGTCTAGTTGATCTGTTTGTAGTTCTTTACATAGAAGACCCATAGAACTCCACCAGAAGACTTTAAATCTGATACATAAATTCAGCAAAGTGGCAGGGTACAAAATCACACAAAAATCAACAACATTTCTACATACTAATAATGAATCCATTGAGATAGAAGCCAGGAAAACATTTCCCTTCAAAGTAGCTTAAAAAAAAATTAAATACCTAGGAACAACCTAACCAAGAAGGTGAAAGACCTCTACACTGGAAAATTGCAGAACTCTAAAAAAGAAATTGAAGGGGACATCACACACTGGGAAGACATCTCCTGTTCTTAGGTCAGGAAAAGTAATATTGTTAAAATGGCCTTATTATCCAAAATGATCTATTGATTTAATGCAATCCCTATTAAAATTAAATACAAAGAACATTCTTTACAGAAGTAGAAGGAAACAATCCTAAAATTCATATGGATTCAGAAAAGATCAAGAATAGACGAAGCAACCCTGAGCAAAAAGAGCAAGGCTAAAGATATTACAATACTGATTTTCAAGTTACATTACAAAGCTGTACTAAAAAAATAATATGGTACTGACACAAAAATAGACATGTAGATCAGTGGAATAGAACAGAAGACACAGAAACAAACCTGTGCACCTACAGCCATCTGATTTTTGACAAAGGAGCCAAAAACATACATTGGAGAAATGACAGCCTCTTTAACAAATGGTGGTGGGAAAACTGGATATTCACTTGCAGAAAATTGGAAATAGATCCTTATCTCCTACCCTGTACTCAAATCAAATCAAACTGGGTCCAAGTCCTAAATATTAAACCAAAACTTTGAAATTGCTGAAAGATGTAGGGAAAACACTTGAAGCAATAGGCACAGGCAAAGACTTCCTGAATAGAATTCCAATAACATATAAAGATCTAGAGATTTGAAGAAAGTTCTGGACTCATCTCTAGATGAACATTGGGAAGTCATTAGCATATAAGTGGTACTTGAAACTTTAGAAGTTATTGAGATCATCAAAGGAGATCACAAAGAAAAAGAAGTGAGGAGGAAATGGAACAAATCCAGAGCCTCACAGCAGCTGGCAAAAGAATCCAGCCAAGAAGACTGAGAAGGAGTAGCCAGAAGAGGAAAACCAAAAAATGTACATAGATTTGTTTGGGGTGTGTGTGTGTGTGTGTGTGTGTGTGTGTGTGTGTGTGGTCATAAGTCAAAAGAGAAGAAAGGGTTAAGGAGCGAATGATGAATAGTCCTATATGCTTCAATATTCCTCAGGGAGATCAAATCACATAAGTACTAGAACAAGTCTATTGGAAAGAATTTGTCAGTTAGAAAGTTATTGTTGCTTTTTGCCTGAGTAGTTTTGGTAGTGTTGGCAAAAGCCAGGCTGCAGTGTACTGAGAGGTGAGGTGAAGTGAGAAGACTACTTTCATTATGGACTACCCTTGAATAATCTTGAAAGAGAGGTGTCAACAAAATTCCTTACTCCCTCCCTCTCTCCCTTGCTTCCTCCTTCCCTCTTTCTCCTCTTCCTTCCCTCCCTCCTTTTCTTCTTTCTTTCTTCCCTTTTTTTTTAAATGTAGGCAGTCAAAGAAGCCAGTGGATATGAAGTGTTAAAAACTAAGAGAGACCTGAAAATTGAACCAGTGATGTCTACTCAGTAATTTTGCTGTCACCAAAAGGATGAAAGTAAGGGGAAGCTGCATTTTAAACTGAGTAAGACAGAATTCTTAAGAACTAAAATTTGTCAAAAACTGGAATGGTAAGAAGTGTTTCAAATTCTTAATTTGGATGAAATACTGGAAATTTGACAGCTAGAGTGTGGGCTAACTCTAGGATTCTATTTTTTCTATGCTGTTTGAGGGAATGGTCTAGCCATGTCCTACCCGTAAGATTATTGTTCAGAAAAAAAAGATTATTCAGATGAATTTGCGATTTTCTATGGATTTATTCTTGTATATATCTTTTTTAAAAATGTAACTGTGTCTTTGTGCATTGGAAATGTTTTCTGGTTAAGTATATTTACACTTTTTGTTGTAGCATTTGATTCTTTGCTGAATTCAGTGGTTAGTAATTTCTGTTTATTTAGCATAAGTGAAATTAAATCTGTATGTTTTTTGAATACTGTAGTATGAGCTTTTAAAGAGCAATAATAATGATTTTGCTCTTTTTTTCTCTTTAAAATTTATCTCATCAAAACGTGATTTGCTATAATCTTATTAGTTCAGTAATTCACTTGTCTTCATTCCTTAGGTATAAGAATAATAGTCATAATTGCATAAGTATTATTTGAACAGCATAATTATTATGCTGAGTTTGGATGAGTGTGAAATTAGACAATAGTGAGAAAAATTTCCTCTTTTACCATAATAATGTAGACTGTTTGAAAGGGCAACAAAACATATTTACCAGTTCATAAAATACATTCATTGTTCTTGCTTCAGTATATTGTGGCCAATGGCAAAAGATTTTTTCCCCTAGTGTGACTTACAACACAGCTGCTTATATCCATCAGCTCAACTCTTATCCTACTTTTTATATTTACTTGTCTAGACTTGGTTGAACTTCACTACATTATGACTTAAAAGTTTGTTAAAAAAATTAAAATCCTAAAAAAAAAAAAAAACTAAAATCCTTTGCCATTTTCTGAATTTCCTCCTATCAATGGCTTCAAGGACAGTGATGCTGAAAATTATTCTTGAAGTGATTTTCTGTGTTAGCCTTTTTAAAACATTTTGGAGAATATCCCTAAAGTCATTCATTCTCCACTACTGAAATATATTTATTTTCCCTATTTTAAAAAAATAGAATATCAGTAAGGTAATTTTGACAAAACCTGATTATGCACACTGTAAGGCAACATTTAAAATATGTAACTGCAATTTTAAATAGATCCAGATTTCTGAATGTTATACTCTCACTAAACAACCCAAAGAGACATTTAGAAATCATCTAGGCTTTGTTTTAAGATGTGTCTGTAAGAATAATGGGAATCAGAAGGGTTAGACACTTTGCCTGAGATCCTAAACAGAGTTTGAGGCAAAACAGAAACCTAAAAATTTCTTGACTTTTAGTCTGGTATACCAGATGGGTTCTGAAGTGGTCCCCACAAAGGAGAGATGGGGCCCTCAACCTATCTGCCCCCCCAGTAGGTTCTCTGACTTTCATCACAGAAAAGCATTTCAGGACACATCACTGGGAAACATAGGCAGATTTATTAAACAGAATCAAAGTAGTACACACTCAGAAAGGAGTGCAGGTGCTCAAGGAGTGAGGTGCATTATGGTCTGGATTAAGGGTATTTATGTGCTCTTGGTGGAAACCTGTAGCATTTGTAAATCTGTAGTACTGGGGGAAAAGTGCAGGCCCAATTTACAAATGAAAGGCAAGGGCCTAATTTATAGGCATATTGTATATTTTTAAGACTATTAGAAATTTCAAGTGAGTTGTCTAGAAGGGGGAAAAAAAGCATTGTAATCTTGTATAATTTTGATTATGTCCTGAGGCTACAGTTTTCTTAAAAGTACAATTTTAAAATTACAGATTTCCTTTTTTCTACTTACCTTTATTTCTTCTACCTCAGTACTACCAAGCTTTTGAACATTTTAATGCATTTTAAGAAAGTAATCATCTTACTGGATGGGGTCTGAGGAGGTCCCCCAAAGAGAAGATGGGGACCTCACTCAGACCACTGAGTAGGTTCTTGACTTTTGCCACAGAGGAAGGATCAGGATGTGTCTGTGTGAGATGGAGCCATGTTTATTAAGCACAGTTAGAAAGGGAGAACAGGAAAAGGACTCCAACTGGAGCAGCTGGAAAGGGCATACTGTGATGGGGAGGATCAGACTGGCCTTCTCACAAAAGAATGAGGCCAGCTTTTCTGGATAGTTGAGGTAAGCCAAGGTCTACTCAGTCACTATCTCAGTTCTGGTGTCATATCTCTAGAGGAATATTAGGCTTGAGGGGGCAGTTTGTTTCCCATGAAATGATTGCTCTTGCTTCAGTTCCTATCATGGGGTAATTTCTTCTGCTTGGGATATAGTCCCATCATGGGTTGGTCTGCAAGTCTCTGATGTTCCTGAAACCTGAGGTGGGTACAGTTTTGTAGACGCTTCAACATCACTCCAGGGGTCTGGAAATGGATGTTGTAAAAAGCTGGCAACTGGGTGTCCTTTCAAAATCTGAAAAATTATTTTACTCTTACCTTGGTGTCTTGAAGAAAGGGTGACACAGAGTAGATAGATTCAGGGCTAATAAACCTTGTAATACAGACACTACTTAAATGATTAACATACCTATTTGCAGAGCTGAGCAGAAACCTGGCCCAGTGTTTTAAGGTAATGAGGGAGACAAAAATTGAGTTTTCTTGTCTCTTTTCTACTTCTCTTTATTTCTTCTATACTACCTCAATCCCACAGCTAAAAGATGCTTGTACACTGTAAAATCATGTAGTGATCAGTTTCCAATATGTAATTCACTTATACTGTTCATTTATAGCTTCAACTCCTTTTCTTTTCATATCTACTTTTAGACCACAGTGATAGAAACTAATTATGATGATGCCCAATGTGGTAGGGAAAAAAAAGCATAGGGTGTATTTGAAATGCTTTTGTTCAGAAAGTATTCCTTTCTTGTTTCTGTTCTCCCAATCCCTGTCCCCTTTTCCCTTAAGTATCCATTTTCATGGGTGGTTAGACAGCAAGAGATTCAGCAGCTGGACTCAATTTGATATTACTGTTCTCTTTATTGGTATCAAATATTTTATAAAGTAAGCAAATTTTTCTATAACTGACTTCATCAACTCAATTTTTTTCTTTCTTTTAAAAGAAAAGCCAGCTGAGCATGGTGGTGCACACTATAAGCTCAACACTCTAGGAGGCTGAGGCAAGAGGACCACAAGCTTGATCTGGGCAACTTAGACTCTTTCTCAGAATAAAAAGGGCTGAGGATGCAGCTCTGGGTACAATTCCTCACACACACACACACACACACACGCACACACGGAAAGGTAGTTGTATTCTGTAAAAATTATAGAAGACATGAAGAAACTAGTGCTGTCTACCCTCACAAGGTGTCTTCAAAGCCTGTAAATATCTGTGCCTGTATTTCTAAAACTTGTTTTGTACTCATTCATTATATGCAAAATACATATGAAAAACTATTGGTCATTATAGAGTTGGTATATGTTGTGTATGGCCTGTATCTAGATGTCCACCCACAACCTAATGCGGTCATAGGTGGGGCTTTTGAGGGGTGTATCGAGGGTGTATGATGCTGGGATCAGGGATTGGAATTGATTCACAGTGTGATGTGAAGTTAAGGGTGTGAGTGCTACCTGCCCTAAGGATGGGTAGTCTGGGTAAAATATAAGAGACAGAAAGAGGGCTGCTGTTGTTTGTTGCTTATTGCTTGTTGCTAATCACTTGCTGCTTGCTGCTTTTACTGCCTTTTGCCTGCCATGAACTCTCTCCTCTGTGATGCCCTTCTGCCATGCCATCCTGCCTTAGAGCCAGCCAATTATGGACTGAAACTTCTGTGAACTGTGAGCTACAATAAACCTTTCCTCCTCTAACTTTGGGTGTTGGGTATTTTGTTTCAGCAATGAGAAAAGTAACTAAGACAGTATATACATTTTTAAATTATATTCATTTCACATTTAAAGATCCAAAGTGTTAAGTGTTTCTTTAGGAGGCATGAAAAGCTATCAGTGCTTATAGCTGAGAACTTTTAAACTGTATCCTCTGAATTATAATCTTTGGCATAGTATGAATAAACAAAAATTTATCACTGAAGCTTTTTAATATAAAAGAATTTATAAAGTTTTTAGGTGTATGTATCTACCTTTTTAAGTACTTCAATGTTTGCTGTTGAACATAGAAAGGCTTCTTTTAATGTGTCTGTTCAGTTAGTATTAAAGGAATAATTTTTCCACTATGGGAGGATTGAACCCAGGGCTACATGCATTCTGAGAAAGCACTGTACCACTGAGCTATATCCTTAACCCTTTTTATTTTTTTATTTTGAGACAAAGTTTTGCTAAGTTGCCCAGGCTGGCCTTGAACTTGCTATACTCCTGCTTCCACCTCCTAGAATGCTGGGATTATAGGCATGTGCCACTGTTCTCAGTTTCTTCTTAGGGAGTGTGTAATCTAGTTTGGAAAGAAACAATACAGTGTGATGGGTGCTAGGATAGAAGTATGTAGAAAAGTAATTAATTGGAGATTAATGGGAATTTCTATGGTAAATACAACATGATAAAATTAGTGAAATAGTGTTAAAAAAGTATCTTTTTCAAGTAGGTCAGTAGAGTGTATCAGGAGATGTTTTGGGAAACTGGAAAGACTAAAAGACGGAGAGTATTGTGTACTCTGATAACAGAAAATTGGAATCTAATGCCTTACAAATTGGAGTGTCATTTGTGAGTCCAGGACTCTGAGCGATATTTGTAGTGGTTGTAGGATTTGAACTGGATGGAAACCAGACCATAGGCAGGGTGACAAATTAGCAGCCCATCAGTAGAGGCAAGGGAGAGAGGAGATGAGAGCCTAAAAATATTTTAGCATGAGGTTAGAGAAGGACCAGATTCAAGGTGATAATGATGCTAGTTAATAATTGTTGATCATCCTCCAATCTTCCAGGCACTGTCCAGGCATTCTACCTGAGGTCTCACATTTATTTTTAATATTCACAGCAACTGTATTCTTATGATCTTAGTTGTGGAGATAAGAAACTGTGGCTTTAGAAAGAAGAAGTACCCAAATTTAGAGAGCTGGCAAATAATATGAACTAGCAAAATGTCAAAAGGGAGAATTTGTCTAGACCTCAGATGAAGCACTATTCTGATTTCTTTATGGGAAGAAGCTATAAACTGAAATAGGAATGCAGAAGGAAGAGTTGGTTGTTGGAGGGAGGTGTCAGTATGTACAAATTGTTGACAGACTGCCTGGCACTGATAGTAGTTCTGGGACCTTCAGTGATTGCCAACCTTACTGTGTTTCAGTTTCCTAAATGTGGAACAAATACTAATGGTATGTACAATATTGTTTTGAAGATTAAGCCAACCATGTCCGGAGAGTACTTTAGTAGTTTCAGATGTGTGGTAGTCAGTCATAATAGGTGTCAGCGAGAGTTCATCATCATCACATAAATTTGTTTTAAGGACGGATAGGCTAGTCAATATAAAACGTCCAGCCTACCCATTTCAGCACTGATGTAAAGCAAAAGATGTAAAGAAGAGGTGGTTTACTTGGATGGGCCTTAATTCTTTTCCTAGAGGTTCACTAAAACCAGTGTCTCACAATTTCCATCTTTTTGTGGTACTCACGCTCAAACACAACTTCTACTTGAGATATGTGGTTGTCCAACTTGTTTGATTGAGGGAAAATTAACTACTTGTTGAAGGATTTAAGTGTGGTACATTTTGGTGTGACTTCCTCTGACTGTTAAAATTCTGCCTTGCTGCCTGCTCCTGTGTCATCTTTATTTCTTGGCCAGCTTTGTTGTATGAGAATCCAGAGTGGCCTCTCTTCCCTGGGCCAACCACAAGTTTCAAGGCAGCTGAAATGGAGAGTGTTACCTGAGACTTCTTGGGCTCCCGGGTAGGGTTGGGGGACCGGCAGTATTGTTTGTTGACCCCCGAAATATGTAAAGCACAGATACACTTTCTAGGCCACTACTTCTTAGATTTCTACCCTCCCCCGAAACACTGCCGCCTCCAAAACATTTTTAGAAAATGTTCTTTATTTGAACAGCCCACACAGTTCTCCATAACTGAAAATATTTCATTAAATCTGTTTTCTGCTTTGACTTATAAGAGTAAACGTAGGAGCAGGACAACCGTTTATTTCCGTGTACTGTACGCTGCTCAACAATCACTATCGTTCTCTGTTTTTAACACAGAGCATCTAAGTCAGAACCAACTTTCCCCACCATGATGCTGAAATCCCAGCTGAAGTCGAAGGTTTACTTCTTGTTAAAATGTAAACGCAGCATGTCTTTCTAGGAGGAGCAGCATTTTCTGCCCCTCCACCCTCGTCATTTACTTCTTGGTTAAATGGAATTGTGGAAACATGGGAAGACATAACGTGAAGCTATAGAACAACAAATTCGAAATTTAATTAGCAGGAAGTTGGTTGTGCTTTAGGGGTGAAAATAGCGTTTTTGTTCTTGAGGCTTTAGAAAAGGAAATCCCAAGTTCATAGAGCTGATGAGTAGTGTGAACCAGCAAGGTGTCGAGGGAGAGATTGTCTAGACCCCAGAGGAAGCACAGTTCTGGTCTCTCACTGGGAAGAGGCCGTAAGGGAAACAGGAATGAGAAAGGAAGAGTTGATGTGTCAGAGGGAAGAGCCAAAGAATGCAAACTGCTGACATGATCTGACAGGTAGCATTTTGAAAGAGCTGGGCTGTGAGAAATCTCCCTAAACTTTATGCAATATCAAGAAAAGTACTGGATAGGAACCTGCAGACCTACCCTCTAAGTCCTAGGACTTTTGGGAAGTTTCTTGACCAAATATCTGCATTAGTGTTCTTATCTGTAAAATTCTAAGGGAAGTAACATGGTCATTAATCTATAGGTCATTTAGTTCTCCAAGAATTGATTATGGAATAGATTCTCATTCTAAAATAATTCAATGCAAATGGACAGGTTTTCTTTTCTGGCAGTAATTTATTACTTCAGCATTCGTTGAAAATGTTTGAGTTTGGCACTTACTTTTTACAAATGATTGTGTTCCAAATTGTTCATTTCTAAGGTTGTTGTTTAGAATGCAAAAGATTTCCCCTTACAGACTGTCATATATGCATGAGATGTTTCTATCCACAGGGCACTTAAAGTACAATATTCATGAATGCAGCACGGAGAGAACATCCTTGGAAAACCTTAGGAAGGGTTTGGAGAGGTGCTGAGATTGCTTCTTCAAGCTTATCTGTGCTGTTGTTTGCCTAAGTGCTAGGGCCGGTACTTTTGGAGTTCTGCTCAGGTGGTCACAGTGGCTTGGAGGTGGTATAGGAATCTTCTCTTCCCCTAACAGGCAGGGTACACTGGGAGACAAGGGCAGAATATGTTGCTGTAGTTTAAGCTGCAACTCTGAATTCATTTTGGTGTGGAGGTATAGGTCATTACTCACACTTTGTCGGGCCTATAGTTTAAAGACTTAATGGCATTTCCTTCCTGAAGATTTGTACTGTATTTAAGGAACTTGAGGCTTCAATCCTAATTTCATAAAAACCCATGACCTCCTAACTTCCAGTCAGATGATCTTTAACTCACACTCCAGAGAATCAGATTCAGTATTTTTCAAGAAGGACCTGAACTCTAAATAACTGCTGTCATTTCTTTTGAAGTTAATTGGTTCAGCGCAAGTTGGACATGCCCCCAAGTATGGTAAATTGTCAGTAATTATGGGCTTGTGATTTGTTTTATGGGAAGATTTCAGTGTGTGAAACCTTTTATTGCTAAGGTGGTTTTTATGGGTTCTCTTGTTCAAATTATCTAATTTAGAACTTTCATTAAGATAGTATGGCTTTCTCTGATCAACATCTTAAGTTTCAAGAGGAATTTTCTAAAACAAAGCCTGTTAAAATGTATTTCAATTTTTCATATTCAATAACTACCAAGTTTTGCTTCTAATATCCCAAATTGCTTCACTATAAAATTGGATAATACCCAGCACCCCCCAAAAAGTTGGATAATAAATATACTTTTGAGAAATTAATATACATAATCTCTTTTGTATAGGTTATACAGGGGCTTATATTAATAAATACATCATATATAAATAATATTTCTAATAAGCTTTCTGAGTTTTGTTTTGTTTTGTTTTGTTTTGAGACAGGGTCTTGCTTTCTAGTGCAAGCTGGCCTCAAATTTGAGACGATCCTCCTGCCTCAGCCTCCCAAGTGCTAGGGTTACAGGCATGTACCACCATGCTGGGCTAGCTTTCTGTTTTAAATCTTTAGTTGGGAATCATCTTGGTGGTTATTGCTTAACATATCTAGTGTTGACCAAAGTTACACAGCAAGCTTAGATTAACAAGCATTCTCTTGTTTAAATATTATATAATTTAATCTAACCAATATGCTCTGTTAAAAGTAAGTCCCCAGTCTCAAATTGTCCATACTTAAAACCGTGTGCACAGACAAGGGGCAAGAGGTCTCGACAAGGCATTTTACTTTTGCAAAAGTGGTGCAAGTAAGCCCCAGCAATAAGGTAATAGGTGTGCAGGACAAAGGAAAGTTCCCTCTTTTATGTCTAATGCAGGAGGAGCAGCTGACCTCTTTCTTATTGGCTGGTTTGGAGGTTCACAGTCTATCGCATTTGGCTAACTCATAGGGCACAAGGGATATCTGAGGGTTTTCTGAGGGGAAGGGAGAGCAGAGTGGAGGGGGATGTGGAGAACAGAAAATCCTTGGCCTGATAAACTGTCTTTGATTTGTAGCTGTGTTCCCAGGACTGGAACTGATCAGCCATTTTTTGTAATTTAGTGTGTTCAGAAAGGTTATCAAGGATGGGCTAGAGTCTAAGATGGAGTCACTCCTGCTTGATAGAAAAGATAGAACATGTTGTTTCCCATAGCTGTAACTAGCTTATTTTTAAAAGAGAATTCTGTTGATATGAACAAGGTTGGTTTGTAGTCCCCCTCCCCCCTAGGCCTCCAAGTTCCTACATTTGCCTTTGTGCTGTAATTACAAAAGTTTGTAAAGAGAGATTTTAACATCTTGTTTCCATGTATAGAGATTGAAATCTAGTGGATTTGAATAAAACCTCTGGATAACATGTAGTGATAGTGTTTAGTGTTCAAGTTTAATTGTCTAATTTTAATTTTAGTATTAAATTTTAGTCCAATGTCTAGTTTTAATGGAGTTTTAATTTAGTATTAAATTTTAGTCCAATGTCTAGTTTTAATGGACCTGACAGAGAAGAAATCTTGTATCTTCTAAACTCGTTTATTTTAGCTCTAGTTAATTAGTTTCAAAAAATCATATAACTCTTAAGATAACTGGCATGGGAATCCAGGGACCTACCCAGTTCTGTGGACCTCATCTTTTGTACAGAAGGTGGAATTAGAGAATGCGGGGTCTGAAATTTCTTCCATTATGGAAATGTATGATTTTAAATTATTCATATTCATTCCTTTATTCATGTCCTTATTGAAATGGTATAAGTAGTGTTATCTTTCTCTTTGAAAGTTTTTTATTGTAGTGATGTGGTATGAAGAATGTATATGAGATATCTGAGAAAATTATGAGTTTAAGCATAATTATTGAATAAGTATTGAATTCTGGAGAGGTGGGGTTTAGTGTAGTTAAGTCCCTATCTATCAATCTATGTTTCCAGGAAGGCTGCTCCAATTGTGGCTTTTTCTGAATCCATAAATCATGAAAAATACAAATACTTTCTTGCTTTTATTTTCATTTCTGCCTTAGAAAGGACGCCTTAAAGTAGAAATCTGCTTTTCCTGGCACTGGCACTGTCCAGGGGGAAGGCTGCAATGATCTTTTTCTTCCTCCAGATGGCGCACTAGGCCATATCGTTTGGCTAGTCCTGAGCGATTGAATAGAACTACAACCGTATTTACTGATGATGTATAATCTCCTAGGATCTGAGAATTGAACCAGAGGCATGTTAATTTGCTTCTTTGACTACTTCATTTTCAGAAGGTAAAGAAGTAATCAAAGGAGCTGATACTCTGCCTAATTTGACCTATCGTGAGTACTTAATCAGATAAGGGGACATAATGGGAATCCTGAGAAAGGAAATGAGTTGAATTGGATGCCTTCTGTGTGCCCAGTACTGTCTTCTAGATGCCAGGGAGCTAACAGTAGATACAACAGCCACATGCCTGTCATTGAGGCGCTTTGGTTACTTTACTGCAATGACCTAAACATTCACTTCATTTTAGACATCTCCTTCGCTCGTGTGCAACAGTCAATCATCACCTGGAAGAACTTGTTCCAGGAATCTAGAAATTCCAACATTCTTCATTCCCACATTGTTTGTTTTTCAGTCTCATAGAGACCCACCTTTTCTTGACTATCTGAGGCTTCTCCTTGTCTGTCAGTGCTCACTTGGCTTCTTTCTCTTCCCTGCCCAGTCTTTGTCCTGTCTTAGACCGCACAGACTGTTCTGTTCTTTCCCTCAGCTTCTGCTGTCTGTCCACTGAGCTCCCATTTTAAGATCAGTGACTCAGTCTGTACCCTCCACTGTTGGACCCGAACTGCTGAGAAAATTGATACTGCCAGAAATTCACGATGTTTCAGCCGCTGCTGAGCTTTCAAGCCCAACCGTAATCTTTGTATTTGTTCCTGGTCACTGCTCTTTCCTCTTTGTCTATATCCCAGTCGTTACTCTGAATTACGCAGCCCTGGATCCGTATCCCCAAACTCCCTGCTCTCAGCAGATAGTCTAGCAAGTGCAAATCATTGAGGCTGCTATTCTTGTGCTCCCTTAGTTTCTGGCCTTCCATCTGGTAAGTTTTGTGTGTCTGCAGCTGTCCCTGATCCCTTCCCTCCAGCCTCTGACCCGTCCCCCTTCCTGGCCACTTTACCCACCCAGTCCAGCCCTCACTTACTTCCACTGTGACTGTCCTTCACTCATTTTTGTCTCGCCCATCTTCGATATCTTCCCCTTGCTGGTGGCAGTGGTATGCTGGGAATTTGACTCTCTTGGGGAAAGAAAAAAATTAAAAAGACTGATGTGTAGCATTTGCTGATTTCTGTGGGGAACGTCCTTCCACTATGAGTGAACCCAAGCCACCAGTATGATGCCACTGATGCCAGGGAAAATGCATCCAGTTAGAGCTAATAGGAGATGGCAGGGCATGCCATGAGCCCAATCCTTCCATACCCAGTTCTAGGACAAACCAATCAAAGCCAAATAATTGCTTTTTAAAAACTTCCTCAACTTAGTCAGATGTGGTGCAGGCCTCCAATCCCAGCACTTGGGACGTTGAGGCAGGAGGATCTGCATGAGTTCAAGGCCAGCATGGGCTACACAATGAGACCTTGTCTCAAAACAAAACAAAACAAAACAAAACAGGAAAAATCTTCAACGTATGGCCTCTTTATGTAGCTCCTATTTTCTCTTTCTCTTTCTTTTTTTTTTCCTAATGCTTTCTCAGAAAAGCAATCTGTATTTGCACCATTTTCTTATTCCTCTTGGCCTTGGAAACCATGGGTGAGGGTGGCATGATTGAGAAGGTATACATTTTGAGCATTGCAGCAATTGGAATGAATGGCATAGTGATTTTAGTCTCAGTAGTTACTGCAAAGAAGTTGGCATTGGCCTAGTGGACAGAGGACTCTGCTCACTTGGCTTGGGGATGGCTTTGCCCTGACGGAAGATTCTGCACATGTCTTAGCCCTTCCTGTGTATACTTCCTAGGTGGGAGGTAACCAGGCTAACATGCAGAGAGTTGTCCTGACTCCCCTATCCCTCTCATTTCCCAATCCAATTTATCACCAAAATTGTGCCCATTTTAACTTCTGAGTATAAATTTATTGAAATTGTACCCTTCTGCTATTGCTGTAGAAAACATTCTCACCTTTTACTTGAAGTATTATAGCAGCCTCCAAACTGGTTTCCCTACCACTAAATTTTTTTCTCTAAAATCTATCTTCCATTTTGCCACTAGAATTATCCATCAGCTCAAGACTGTGCTCCTCACATGTTTAAAATAACTCATGGGCTTTCTGTTACCTGTATTACTGCTTGTATCAGTGGCTCTCAGCCAGCATTCCTTAGAATCTCCTATGCAGGTTGTCAAACACGCTGATGCTTAGGGCCCTTGACAGCTTTAGTGGGCTGGGGTCTCTGAAAGTGGGACCCAGACAAATGCCATAGGTGATTTTCATGACATCACTAGCCAGGAGATTAAAGCACTGGGTTTGTAGCATGATGTACAAAGCCTTCTGTCGTCTGGTCTTTGCCTACCTAGTCCGTGTGTCCTTGTTTTTCTTGTTCCTCATTTTGCAACCATGATCCCAAACTTATTACAGTTTCCTCAGTGACTTGACTTGGGCTGCTGGTTTTGTTTTGTAATGGTTTTCTTCCCTCCTTTTTTCCCCTCACCTATAACAACCTCTGCTCTATAACGTAGATTCCCTGACAACTCAGATAGGGTTAAGTGCCCCTTAGCAGTATGTAGTATCCTGTGTATTGCTTTGCTTTTGCTCCCACTATGTGGTCTTCCTGGGGACAGAGACTAAGATTACCTTTGTGTTTCATAGTTTTTAGGCTGGTCTGAAGATAGTGAGTTATCTCAATTGATTATGCATTTTTTTTAGCATGATTACTTTTGCATTTTGTATTTTCTGGCACCAAGTGGGTGTTTCATGAAAACAGCTAAATGAATAAACAGGAAGAGAAATATGGGGAAAAGCTGGGATGTAGCGAATTGACATTCAAATGAAAGTAGGTAAGATGGCCATGGATATAGTCTCTAGAAGTGACAGTGACTGGAAGACAACCATCAAATCTTTACTGAACAATTGGAAATAATTTGTGAAGGAAAGGGAGAGGTAAAGTGGTCAAATAAACTGCTATTAAAATAACATGTGCAGAAAGAGAAAAGAAGGATGATATGTATGTAAATATATATGTGTGTATGCACATATTCAAAACATTATTTAAAAAGAACACAATCCTAGTGGAATAATGAGCTGAGATTTTGAAAAAAGGCAAGGCTGACCTTCTACCTTTTATATAGAGAGAATTAAAGTGACAGTACATACATCCTTATTAACAAATTGGCCCTATATGGATACAGACAGTAAATGTAACTGTCAGCTTCTGTTTTCTGTCTTCTCTGACATGAAGAATGATCTATACACAAATTAATACAGGGGAAGTAGGAGGAATAATAAGAGAAAATTGAAGCCTAAGACTGGGGAGAGAATCGCACCAGAACCTCTGGCTGCTCTGAACAAGTTCTCATCTCAGGGTCAGATTCTGTGATTTGTTAATATCTTTGCTGAATTGCAATCTTTGAGTAATTATGGCAAATGCAAAAACTTGTAGACAGTGGAGGTATAAAGTTCCAACATTAAAAAGGATGTAGAATCCTTAGATTTTAGTAAATTGATGTAATCTCCCCACAAAAGACTTTAGAGATCACTTTAAAAGATTTACAGGTATTTACAAAGGAAAAAGGAGCAGTAAAGTTACATGGATTCTCTAAGAAGAATTCATTCTAGGTAACCCAGTTCCCACTTTTGCCAAGACTGCTACATATGCATGTTAGGAGAATGCTGCCGCTGTAATACATGTCTCGAATTCTGTGGTGTATTTGGCAATCATTCGATCACTCTGTCTTTTGGTATGTAAAGGAGAATTGGATTATAGTACGGATACAGTCACTAAACAGCAGAACTCAGTCTTAGTTTAAACTCATTAGCACTTTAGTGGGAAATGTCTTAGAGGCTGCTGCTTTTTACCACCCCCCCACCCGCTACCCTCAGCAGTTTAGCACCTCTTCCTCACTTCTCACTCTCAGCTATCTGAGAGTGCCCTGTTGTTTATTTCACCAAGGAAACAGAAGGACTGAAAAAGAACTTCTTGGTCTTGCACTGCCAAATAGCCTAATCTTCCTATATCTCTACTGTATTCTGACATACTTCTTATCCTGTTAGAGACCTGTCACTGTTCCTCCACTTGAACTTTGGATTCTCTTCATTTTGCCTGCATTGTTTATAGTAACCTCTCTCTTTTGTGTGTGTGTGCAAGTGGTACTGGGAATTGAACCCAGAGCCTTAGCACTGAGCTGCGTCCCCATTCCTTATTTTTCATTTTGAAACAGTGTTGTATGTCTCTAAGTTGTCCAGACTGGACTCAAACTCGTGATCTTCCTGCCTTACCCTCTCAGAATAGCGGGATTATAGGTGTGTACCATCATACAAATATCTCTTCATTCCAGTTTTTTAAATCATTTTTTTGTATGTTGAAGCAACAGGCTTACAAATATGCTCTAATGTCAATCTTCTAAAAAAATTTTTTATCCCAAGCCTCTGAAGCTATTCCCCATTTCCTCGCATATTTTATGACAGAACTTCTCAAAAGAGCTGTCTAAACTGCTTGCTTTCATTTCTTTATCGCTCTTTCCTAATCCCCTGAGCGTCCTTTGGCAGGGTTGTCAGGAACTTCCATATAGCTAAATCTGTGGTCAATTCTCAGTCTTCCTGTCCTCACTCACTTAGCAATATTTTGTACAATCGTTCACTCTTTTCTGTTCCATACTTTCTGCATTTGGTCCTGGAGACACCATTCTGATTTTTCTCCTACCTCACTTGCTGTTTTTTCTTTTTTTCCTATTCTGGGTGCTCCTCCTCTCCCTGCCTCAGTCATGCTTGGCCTGTGCAGGGCTCAGTCCTAGGCCTGTACTCGTTCTCTAGGTCTTCACCATTCATTATGGCAGCACTAACCACATGTGACTTTTGTCAGTTGTAGTACATGGCAGGGATCACGTAGCAGTCCTCATCTCAGCAAGTTCTCTTGGACAGCACTGCTCTGGCTTATTTTGTCCCCTCTAGTCTCTTGGCTTCAGAAATACTCCCATAAAATACTAAATCACCCAATATCAGCCATTGAAATCAAAGAGGTAATTAAAAACCTACCAACAAAGAAAAGCCCAGATCCTGATGGTTTCACAGCTGAATTCTACAAGAAATTCAGAGATGATCTAATACCACTATTCCTCAAACTCTTTAATGAAATTGAAAAGGAAGCAGTACTTCAAAAATCATTCCTGGAAGCAAGCATTACCCTAATACTAAAACCAGAAAAAGATCCAACCGAAAAAGAGAACTACAGGCCAATTTCCCTAATGAATATCGGTGCAAAAATTCTCAATAAGATACTGGCAAACAGAATGCAACAAATTGTCAAGAAGATTATACACTGTGACCAAGTAGGATTCATCCCAGGGATGCAGGGATGGTTCAGCATTCGCAAATCGGTACATGTAATACACCATATCAACAGACTCAAAGACAAAAATCACATGATCATCTCAATAGATGCAGAAAAAGCATTCGACAAAATCCAACACCCATTCATGATAAAAACTCTACAGAAATTAGGAATAGATGGTCTATATCTAAATCTGATAAAAGCCATCTATGACAAACCAATGGCCAACATCACACTAAGTGGTCAGAAACTGGAAACTTTCACCCTAAAAGCTGGAACAAGACAAGGTTGTCCAGTATCACCACTATTATTCAATATAGTTCTAGAAGCATTAGCCAGAGCAATCAGGCAAGAGAAAGAAATAAAAAGAATAAAGCTAGGAAAAGAAGAAGTTAAGCTATCATTATTTGTGGATGACATGGTACTTACATAGAAGACCCCAAAAATTCCACCAAAAAACTTCTAGATTTAATAACTAAATTCACTGGTGTAGCTGGGTACAAAATCAATACCCAAAAGTCGATAGCATTCCTATATACCTGTATTAGTCAGTATTCTCTAGAGAAACAGATACAATGGTAGATACATGAATATTCGAGAGCTTACAAATTGGCTTCCTCGGGCTTCTTACAAGTCAGGCGTGGAAGCGTGCAGAGGTTCCGTCTGCACTCTGGAGATCCGGAGTGCCCAGCCAAAGGTCTGGAGGTCCAAAGGATCCAGGCAAAGATCTAGAGGTCCGAAGTATCCAGGTGAGGGTCTGGAGTTCCAAGGATCCAAGTGAAAGCCTGGAGCTCCTCCAAAGAAAGCGAAACCGATCCAAAGAAACCGGCCAATCTATATCCCTCTTCATTTCCCCTTTATACCATCTAGAGAATGGGTCGCCCTAGGGTGGATCTTCTATACCCTAGGGTGTAGAATTGCTAAACCAATTTAGTTAAGCTTCTCTTACAAGTTGACACAATCAATCAACCATCACAATACCAATAACAAACTCATTGAGAAAGAAATAAGAGAAGATATGCCTTTCACAATTGCATCAAAAAAAAATGAAATACTTCGCCATCTATCTAACAAAGCAAGTAAAAGATCTTTTCACTGAAAACTACAGTACACTAAAAAAAGGAAATTGAAAGGGATATCTGAAAATGGAAAGATATCCGTGTTCTTGGATAGGAAGAACCAACATAGTGAAAATGGCCATACTTCCTAAACTACTATACAGATTTAATGCAATTCCAATCAAAATACCAATAGCATACTTCACAGAGTTAGAGAAAGCAATCATGAAATTCATCTGGAGTCAGAAGAGACAAAGAATAGCAAAAACAATCCTGGGCAACAGGAATAAGGCAGGGGGCACCACAATCCCCTACTTGAAATTATACTATAAAGCTACTATGATAAAAACAGCATGGTACTGGCAAAAATACAGACCCAAGGGACCATGAAACAGTTTAGAAGATACAGAAACAATTCCAAACACATTCAAATGCCTCATCTTTGACAAAGGAGCGAAACACCCTTACTAGAAGAAAGATATCCTCTTTAATGCATGGTGCTGGAAAAATTGGCTTGCCACATGCCGGAAACTAACCACATACATGTCTCACCATGTAAGCTAAAATCAAAGTGGATCAGAGTTCTAAACATTAAAACAGAAATACTAAATCTACAGTAAGATAGAATAGGAAGAACTCTTGAAGACATAGGGATAGGAAAAAAAATTTATGAACATAACCCAGTCTGCACAGGAGACAGTACGAAGAATCAGTGCTTGGGACCACATCCTATTAAAAGGCTTTTGCACAGTAAAAGAAATCACCAATAGAACAGGGTGAAAACCTACAGACTGGGAAAAAATTTTTGCCAGCTGTCCCGCAGACAAAGGTCTAACATCTAAAATATATAAAGAACTCAAAAAAATCAAACCCCCCACATTTAAAGACCCAATCCAAAAATGGGCATCTGAAATGAATAAACATTTCTCAGACAAAGAAATAAAAATTGCAAATAAATATATGAAAATGTGTTCAGTATCATTGGTCATTCGAGAGATGCAAATCAAAACAATGCTAAGATACCATCTCACTCCAGAAAGAACAGCTATTATCAAGAAATCCACCAATAACAAGTGCTGGCAGGGCTGCAGGGATAAAGGTACCCTCCTCTGCTGTTGGTAGAAATGTAGAGTGGTCCAGCCACTGTGGAAATCAGTGTGGAAATTCCTCAGAAAACTATAACTAGAGTTCCATTTGACCCAGCTATTCCTCTGCTTGGTATCTTCCCAGAAAAATTAAAATCATCATATCACAGTGATATATGCACAACCATTTCACAGCAACACAATTGTAATAGCTAAGTCTTGGAAACAGCTTAAATGCCCAACAAGTAATGAACAGCTAAAGAAGATGTGGATTTTCTACATAATGGAGTACTACTCTGCCATAAAAAAGGATAAACTAGAGACATTTGTAGGTAAATGGATGCACCTTGGGAACATACTCTTAAGTGAAATAAATCAGACATTCATCAGTGCACATCGAGTTGTTTCTCTGATATGAGAAACCATAATTGTAAATAAGGACAAAGGGGTATAATAGATATTATGTAAAAAAAACAGGATTCAAAAGAGAAAGGAACTAGATAGGGAGAAGGGGGAGAAAAAGAAAGGGAAAAAGAAAAAAAGGAGAAAGGGAAAAAATGTAAATAAACCTGCTGCAAATAGGGAAGGGGGGAACAAAAGGGGGGGAACCAAGATATATCATGTACAGATACAAAATAACCATGTTGAATATGATCATTATGTATACAATGTACCAACACATGTTCTTGGTAAAAAATTAAAAAATAAAAATAAAAAATAAAAATCGATATCAGTTAAAAAAAAAGTAGGCCCATATGCTAAGGATTCCCAAATCAGTTCACCAATTCCAGCCTCCCTACTTAAACTCCAGTTTTGTATCTCCAGCTCCTATTTGACATCATTTACTTGATTTCTAATAGATCTAGAACTTGACATCGCTGAGATAGAACTCTGTTTTCCTTCCTACCTTGCTCTTCTGTCATCTTACTTAGCAGTAAGCGGTTCTATTCTCATAGGCTAGAAACCTTGTAGTCTTTTTTTTTGGGGGGGTGCATTCTGAAGAAGAAATATTTCCAGGGGAACACTTCTGTTTCCTCTTTCCACACCATACTTCCGTTTCTGAGAAGTAGGACTGAGTGACTTTTCCTATTTTTTCATTGTAGTCACTCTTGATTTCTTATTCTCTTATAATCACTATCCAATACATCAGGTAAACATTATCTCAGTACTTTGAAGTACATATTTTCCAGATGTCCACATGCTCCATTTTAAAAAATTCTATTCAAGTCTTTGCTCAAAGTTCACCTCTTCAGACCTTCTAAGGTAACGTTACTGTCACTTGGTGCACTTACACTGCTTTACTTTTTTTGTGGCACTTGGCACTGCCTGGCATAATACATGTTTTTGTCTTTTTCTATCCCACTAAATCCATGGAGGTGGGAATTTTAATTTTGCTGTATACTCGGTGCCTGAAATAATAGCTGGTATATAGTAAACATTCACCCAACTTTTGTGCAATTATGTAACATACTGGTGAAATTTCTAATGATATACAACAGAGGTTGATGTTAATACACTAAATCAGGGTTTTTTATTGTTTTTGTTTTTGCTGTTATTTGGTTTGTTCTTATTTTACATTTTACCAGTCACTGTATGAGAGAAGGTAAAACCTGTTATTTTTCTGAGAGGTGATTTATATTTTTAATAGGCATTTGTCACTATACTTTTCATTTTGGGTAAATGTTAAAAATATAAACATTCTAGGAATATCTCTGGGACAAGTTTTATTATGACACTTGTAACAACAGTTATATTAGAAATGAAAAATTATAGTAATAATGTTGAATTTGAATTTTGACATTATAACTGTAAAAAGGCAAAAAATAGTTAATGTGACAGGGTCCTTTGCCTTAAGGAGCTTGTGACCTCATGGGTAAGACAGTTACATAGATAAGTAATTACAGGGTTTCTGTGTAGTTTGGAAACAGAGAAAAAAATATATAATGCCCTAATGGCATCTTAAATCTGTTAAAATATATTTACAGCTGCAGACTTTATGAACATCTAAATACTAAATGATAAAAATTAGAATACAGTTTTGTATAAAGAATGATGGCAGAATAAAGAAGGGCACAGCTGACTCCTGGCATTAGAATTGTTTGTGGATAAAATGACACTCCACAGATGTTGGAGCTGGGTTTGCAAAACACAAATAGGGGAAGCCCTGCTAGTTTAAGAACATTAGAGAAGTCCTTCAATTTGCCCCTGGAAGTATCTCTCAATAAAAGAACAAAACAGTTCTAGTTGGCTGCCAGCTTTTACTTCAGTGGCCACACTGAATTAGCTGGGATCATTTACACATCGTAAGGTATATGGATTTACCTTGCAGTAGTCCAAGGTAGTGTTATATCAGAACAGTTAGTAGAATTTCGGTTTTAGACTCGTAATTTGACTAATAATTCTCTCTTCCATAATTTTAGAGTTAATAATGTATTCATGGCTTCGATTAGTCCAGAAGTAGCAGAACAGGCCTGAGAGGCATCTTGATTCTATCCTATAGCTGTCCCATGTGGCTGAGTGATTGGTGCACTGACCACTAGTGCTGGTCCATGGAGTGAGCAAGTGAGGCTGAAAGTGGGACTAAAGCAGTGCTTTAACAATGGTATGCGTGATGTGGGACTGTACCCACTGGAAAAAGATGTTTTCCCAATTTATGCAAAATTGTGTGTCTGTCGCAGCTCTGTTCCATTTCCTGCCTGCTTTATCCTGGACAGCCTAATATGTGGTTTAGGAACTGTTTGCCTACCTAAAAGGAACTTGACAGTTCTCCATATTTGAGCATTTAAAAGTAAAGGTCACTCATTAAAAAACTTATGATTCAAAATAAACCTTCGTAACTATAATAAGGAAATATTTTTCATGTTTCTTCCTGGTAAAAACTACAGAGAAAAAAACAGGTACCTAAAGAGAAATATCTTGTTGTTATTCTAGAAGTAGAAACTTTCCTTTAGTAGTTTGGAAATAGTTTTCATTGTTTTGTACACAAAAGATGAATTCATTAGAGAATTCAAGGATATGAAATTTGGTGTTAATTAATCATTGTTTGGTTTTAGTGTTTTAAGTTCTATATGTCCTCAAATACCTTTCACCCCATGTCTTAATCACTTTCCTTGTTGTTGGGACACAATACCCAACACCCACAATTTAAAGAAGGAGGGGTTTATTTTGGCTCACATTTTAGTCCCCGGTTGGCTGGATCCAAGGCAGAATGGCATGGCAGAGGTGCGTGGCAGAGAAGAGCTGAAGAGAACTGTTCACAGCATGGTGGTAGGGAAGCAGAGAGAGCAAAGGAGGAGCTGAGAAGGGAGATAACCCTTCCAGGCCATACCCTCAGTGACCTGCCTCTTCCAACAAGGCCTCACCTCCTAATAGCAAGTCAGCTGTCATCCCCATAAGCTAGTCACCTTCCAAAAGCCTGCCTATGATTACATGAGACTCTTGGGAATATCTGTGTATAAATCATAACGCCCCAACAGAATAATAACTTGGCTGTCTTCGAAGTGAGCATCTTTTTTTCTTGCTAATGTTTAGGTGATATTCTACTACCTCCTAGAGTCCAGTGTTAAGAAGACTGATACTAGTATGATTATCTTCGTAGTTAACTTGTGAATCACCTGGAGCATGTTAATTAGGAGTTGGGAGAGGAAGGGTAGAGAGGTATGATGTGATCTAGGACACTCTCTTGTCTCATTTCTTGAAGCTATGCATTTTTGTAGTGTGCTCTTGAGATTACCAAAAAAAAATTGCTGGTGGTTTCATACATCGCATAAAAAGACTGACTACTGATTTTTATGTCAGAAGTTTGTTAAAATTATTTATGGTTCACTATTGCCATTAATATGTCTATCTCTTTTTATAGGTGAAGCTTTATTCTACTTTATGAACCCAAATTATAAAAACTCTAAATGTTACAAAAGTGTTGAAAGACTGGTAAGTATCCAATATAATAAATATTAGCAGCCAGAACATTTGATTCTTGAAACTGTATAATTAATGGAATTCATTAAATCTCACAATGAAAACAGCTGAACTTCCTCTTGGCAAAGATAGACGAATAGATTGTGGCTTATTCATACTGTGACACATTGCAGGATGGTTTAAAGGAATGAACATAATCCTGACATGGAAAAACAAAGTTATAACTACACATAGTATGCTTTTTATATAATTTTTACATAGTTAAAACAGTATTGAATATTTTTATAACTATAAACGCGTTCAAAAATATAAGGACATGTAATACAATGATAAACAATTAGGGTGGAAGAAGTGTGGGTGCAGATTTCCTGTAACTGTAAGATTTGATTTCTTTATACTCTCATGCATGTACGTGTGTGAGCACACACACGAATTGACCTGAACATAATATTAATACTTGCTACATGGGGGTACTGGCTATAAGTTCATGCTGCAGATTTTTTGTACTTTTGAGTATGTGGCATATTAGAAAATTTTAAAGAAAATGTGATGTTTATCTTTTCATTTGGGATTCAGAATGGCTGAAAGGCATTTGATTAAATCCAAAATTCATTTTAGGAAGAAGTGAACATTTAATGTGCAAAGCAGAGGTGCACCCTGTCACCCCTGCTAGTGTTGTTAGTGCTAATGTAGTCAGACAGAAGAATGGGAATTTTTTTGTGAATATTGCATAGGAGAATTCAGAATTTTTGTAAATTGTAGGTAATCGGAGTTATTGTACAATATGGTGACTGTAGTTAATGATATATTCACAAAAAATGTAGAAAGAGTAGATGTTAAGTGTTCTAACCATAACACAACTGTGTGAGGTAGTGCATTTGTTAACTGGGTAGTTTTCACCGTAATATAATATACAGAGTCTGCCCAAAAAATATGTGCACCCTTCAGCAGTTAGCCATACTAATTAATGTCTGGAAGCTAATGGC
Organism: Hystrix cristata; assembly: GCA_004026905.1. Taxonomy (NCBI): domain Eukaryota; kingdom Metazoa; phylum Chordata; class Mammalia; order Rodentia; family Hystricidae; genus Hystrix; species Hystrix cristata. The sequence continues at coordinate 69,872 of PVJO010004372.1, forward strand.
CACCACTTCAAGCACCTCTTATAATTGTAGAGGCCCTAAGGTAACTTGTATTAATCTAATGATGTCTCAATAAATTTAGTATTAAAATATTATAAAGATTTTCTTTTCCTGATGTATACATTTTTTGGCAGACTCTGTAATATATACTTCAAAACTTCATGTTGTATGTGATACATACAATATTATTTGTTAGTCTAAAAAGTTACAAAAACAGAGAAAAGAGAGAGCTCATGTGAAAAGTTTTTCAAAATGTCTAAATGAAACAAAGCAGGTAATAGTCATGTGTGTGTTTGCTCATCTTCCTTTTCTTGTAAAGTCACTAATCCCATCATGGGAACCATTTGCTCCAGACCTCATCTAACCCTGATTACCTCCTAAAGACCTCCACCTTCAAATGCAGTTAATGTAGGAATTCAAGGATTAAGTTTCAAACACATGAATGTTGGGAGATGTGTCAAGCCATAACAATTTCAATTACATTAATTTCTAGAAGGTATTCCCTAATTATCACCTACTTTTTAAGATTTTTACATTTTAAGATTTTTTAAATGGTAGTGTATTTTTCAGTGAATGGTGTCTTATAAGCACTGTCAGAGGCCGCACCTGTCAAGTAGTTGGCCTGCTCCTGAATGAACTTGGTAGTAGCCATTCAAGTTGTCAGTACTTCAGCTAAGTTCTCAGTATTATTGCTACTGTACCTGTTGAGTTTTACATGTTCTTCTGGTTGCTTTCTGAAACCCTGAGCATCAAGAAAGTACCAACATTAAAATTTACAGAATAGTGTTAGCTACTTTGGAAGAAAACCCTAGTAACAGTAGCACAGCGCTTAAGGAATGCTGTGTAAATGGTCCTGATGGCCCAGAGAGTGGGAAGAAAGCACTGTGTCATGGTTTAAGTGTCAATGTTTTTTTTTTTTTTTCAGTGGTGCACTTAGTAACTATGTATCCTAAAATCAATGACACATTAGGTAATATGTGTTAATAAGGTTAGATAAATATGGAGTGAATATAAACTAGGTGATTTAATTTATTGAATAATTTTACTTTATGAAAGTTTTAGGAACCAATAGCATATGTAATAGAGATTATTGCTGTATTTTGAAATAATGAGTGATGTACATTTTTTATACTTTTCTTTTTGCTAATATTCAATGATATCAAAATAATATTTGTGAAATATATATCTAGAAGATATATATGTCTAGGACAGTGGTGGTGAATATATGGCACACATGTTATTTTTCTTTTAAAACAAAAGATGTTAATGTATGAGTTGTTTTTTTCTAAACTAAAACCTCAGTATTCAGTTTTACTTACAGTGTTGGCACCTAGTGGGTTTCAGGTTTCCTTTGGGGCATTCGTCTCTAAAAAGTTTGCCATGACTAATCTAGGATATATAGCCTATATATCTTGCTCTTGGGGATATCTGTATATAAACCATATCCTGTAGAGTGGTACCTTGGTTCATAAACTTAATTCTTTCCATGATTCTGTCACAAACTGAATTGAATGAGAACCAAATCAAATTTCTCCATAAGGTCAACATTGAACCTAACCATAGAATTCTATTTGAATATATATATCTTCTAGAATTCTGGAGGGAATCCAGGAGTTATGCTATTAGGCCCTAGAATAAGAAGGAATCACAGTAGTAGAGGAATTTCTCTGGCTTCTTGCTTTCATGTTTAATCTGCTTCTTTTTGCATCCTGTTGGTGTCTTTCTACCCACTTGGTCTCTTCTAAGCCTCACCAAATCATAATGACCACCACAGACCCATGTCTGTGTGACCTTTCCTCATATAACTGTATCCCTTTAATTCAGATGGGGGGGGAGAGAGAGAGAGAGAACAAATGAGCCTGATTGGCCAGTTCCTCTTTGCAAGCTCCACTGTACATCATTAGCCAACATATATATGGGCCACTCCTGAATCAGGTGTGCATCTGTTTATTAGAGCCCAGAGCTTGGTCTGCCTCCTTGCTGTAGGTGTAGACATATGGCCCTCTGCCCTCTCAGGCAGTACTCTGATGCAGGCTTTCCCCTAAAGCTGGTGAAGGACCACTAGGCTATATATGTCTCACATCATTTAATATTTCTAGGTTAAAAACCTTTTAAAGGTTACTCATGTCTCAAAATTACTTTTAGTTTTAAAACTCTTTTGAAAATCTTTGGATATTTTGTTATTCATGATTTTCACATTTTTAATATTTATACATTTTTCTCTATGTTTGCATCTGTGTTTTCATCTCTCTTCTGTCTGCTTTGCCTTATTTGTTTTCCTTAGTCTTAACATGTCATGTTGCCTTTTATTTGACTCAAATATGAAGTGGCATAACTTTAGCTGCTAAATTTTTCTTATGAGAAATCCCCCCTCTCCCTCCTACATTAACTGAGCTCTGGAGTTTCTGGCAGATAGGTCCAGATTATGGGTGCTATCAAGTGAAAAACAGTTTATAATTTTAAAAGTTGGCTTATCTGTTCTTAAACATTTTAAGCAAGAACAATTGTGTAAGTAATGGGTTTATTTTTATTCTAATTAAGAGAGAAAGTCCTTAACTGCCACCGCTCACTAGTGTCTTCACTTACGTCTTCTTAGCTGTGCTCGGGCATTTCAAACCTGGAATATGTTTCTGCTATGCAAGAATTGTTTAAGGAGCATGAAGTAGGTTAGAACTATACCTGAAAAGATTATAGGGTTGGGGACCAATAGCCAATAATTTTAAGTCAATCTTCAGTTAAAAACAAACAATAAAGCACATAGTTTAAAAGTGTATTTGTACTCATCCTTCTAATCTTTTTTTTTTAATATTTGTTTATAGCTCGGTCATGAGCACCGACAGTAACTCATTGGCACGTGAATTTCTGACTGATGTCAACTGGCTTTGCAATGCAGTGGTCCAGAGGGTGGAGGCCAGGGAGGAGGAGGAGGAGGAGACACACATGGCAACCCTTGGACAATACCTTGTCCATGGACGAGGATTTCTATTACTTACCAGGCTGAATTCTATCATTGACCAGGTAACATTTTCATCTCAACTTTTCATCAACATATTGATTATAGATTGATAATTTCTGGGTTACTTAAGTTTTTAGGAGTCTCTTTGAGATAAAGTTCTATTTTTTCATATCATTCCAACAAAAAAAGTAGACCCATTTATGAACATACTGCTTATTTGGATACTTTTTAAAATGTCTAGAATATCTTAGAATTTTAAATGCCCTTTCTTCAAAAGTGACTTCACATGTGTTTTTTATTCTAGTATCAGTAAAACTACTATGATTATTAACAGGGGTATAACATAATTCAGAAGCATATGAGTTTGCATTTTTAATATAGATCAAATGTATTTTGGAAAAGTTTAGTATGACTTATGTTTAGGGACTTTGCTAGTTCTGGAGTGAAAGCAGAGAATTCTCTTGGGTAAAACTAATAATTACCGAGTCCTTTAGCCTCTAGTTTTTTATACATTTTTGCTTTCAGCAAAAATACAGTATGACTATGTGGTTTTGTGATTTCCTTATTACAGAATTAATAATTTTAAAGTTAATTAGGACTCTGGAGAGTTGTTTTTTATCTAACCATCTTTTGTAGAAATAAATCATACAAAGTTAACTTGAAGCTCAAATGATATTTATGTCTATTTCATTTTAGTAGGAAATTAATTATTTTATGAAAGAAAAACTCTGAAGTCAGCATTAGAGAATAATTAATATAGTTATATTATTATATTTCAATTACCTTGACTTGAAGAAATAATTAGGTTCTATAGCATCAGTATGATGATATTTTTTAACATATTGAATGTTACTGGCTTTAAATGTGTACTTAGCTATCATTAAATAAGATTTCTTTGCTATGAATGCATTTTACTGATAAATATATATAAATAAATGTGAAGACTTAAAATTAAGCAATGTTTCTTTATTTGCTGTAAACTAAGGAATGTAATAAATAGCAATGAAGAAGCATTTGCTTATTTACTGTAGCATCTAGCTGTCATGGAATTTTCCAGGACTCTTAAAGGTTTTAGGTGTTTCTATTGTAAATATGATCTTTAAAAATATGTGACTGGATATAATTCAATGTATTTATATGATTTTTCTGTAAATAAGTTTTAAAATCACAAAAAGAGCATTTGCTTGACCCATGCATAGTGATTTTTTATTTTGAAATGTTGGTTAATATACATACTCTGCTCTGTTCATTTTCTTATCACATATTATAAATTTCAGTGCTGAGCATCAGAAATATAAAATACCCAGGAATACATCTAATAAAATATGTGCAATACTTCTGCATGGAACTTTATAAAACATTATTGACAGAAACTAAAGGAGATCCAAATAAATGAAGAGCTATAGTTTCTTTTGTTGAAAGGATCATTATTGTAAAGATGTTTTCTCACAATTGATATTTAGATTCCAGTGCCATTCCAGTCAAAATCTTGGTAGTTTTTTGAAGTAACAAGATTGTCAGGCTGTGAATGTAGGTAGTAATAGAACACATGCCTAGCATGTGTGAGGTTCTGGATTCAATCCCTAGAACTGCAAAACAAAATCCAACTAAAAACCAAAACAAAACAAAAACAGCATTATTGAGATATATTTCACATATTATAAACTCACTCGGTTCATGTGTACAATTCAGTGGTTTTTAGTGTAATCAGAGTTATGGGCACCTATCCCCACAGCCAATTTTAGAATACTTTTATCACCTCAAAAAGAAACCCCATGCCCTTTCTTTATCACTGTCCTCTTCGTCTTCCAGCCCTGGTAACCACTAATCTGTATCTCTGCAGATTTTGTGTTTTCTCTTTTAAACCACAATGTATTATTAGTGTATTACTAAACGATTGAAATCATTTGAATCATAACAGCAGTAGTAATTTTTCTTATGGTAATATTTTTCCAGTCTTTAGTATTAGCTATTCTAAGAGAATCTGAAGTATTGTCTTATTGTAGTTTTAATTTGCATTTCTCTGAAAACTCATGATGTTGAATACTTGTTCATAGGCTTGTTGGCCATTTATATACCTTCTTTTGTGAATATGCAAGTTTTGTGCCATTTTTAAGGCCAAGTTATTTATTATCCAGTTGCAGTAGTTCTTTGTGTATTCTGGATAAGTTTGTTTATTTTAAAAATATTTTCTTTGTAAGTATGAAAAGAGACTACTTTTTCTTTTATATAATATGTATCATTTAACATATTACCAAATGATTAAAATTATTTGCTATAGCTGCAATAATGTTTTTTCCTGTGGTAACTTTTGTTTTTAATCCTTTCTTTCCGATTACTCACTTTTTTGGAATATCTGTAGCAATGGTAGAAGGAAGAGTACATGTTATCTTCAGAGTGAAAATAAATAGCCATTTAAAAATAGGGCTTTCATCCATTATAGGTCTACATTTATGAAGTCACAGCTCAGTAAAATTTAACAGGTGTTTCGGATGAAATAAATAGGGCTTATCAACTTCTGATTATTTCAGTTAGGAAGTGGAGAATGATCATGTGAGTCTCTAAGAGGAATTAATTGAACAAGACTTCGTTTAAGAAGGAATCAAAACACCAGACACAGGTTGTACATTTCAGGAGGAACTTTGGCTTTTGTATGTATTCTTCTCATAAGTAGGACATTTCTTGGGCACTCTGGGGAAGAGGTGAGTTAAGCATTTCAGCCATCTACTGCAGTAATTTGGCTTTATATTCTGCTTTTTTTTCTCTATATAGATACGTGTGGTAAAGTGTAATTTACAAATTAGATATAGAAAGAGATTAACAACAATAGTAAAATAATAGAGCAGTTATCACAATACATTGTAATAATGGCCATTTAAACATATGAATTAATCATGTACCTTTCAGAGCAGAAATTAATGAAATTAATGTGAGAAAGATTGATAAATAGAAACACTATTTGTTAAAGCAATGTATACAGAAAGGTAGAAAAAATCATCTAGGAAACTGTTCAACAAAATTTTAAAATATAGGACAAAGTTACATTGTTTCATAGTTATACAGATAGAAAAGAAGAAAAAAGGTTTTATAGTTCTTTCATATAGAACTAGAAACTTTCATATATATGTAACATACATATTAGAAATAATGGTAGAATTCCAATACAAGAAATAAAAGACTTAAATAACACATTCATATAAATTCCTGCTTATGCCTAGAAGATGCAATTTAATTAGCCTGTCAAAAGACTGATTTAATGTAATAGCAATAAAAACAATTAGACTAACCTTTGTAGTTTTCCCTCATTTTCTGGATACAGTCCAAATTCCTTAGTGCATCATCTGGAGGTTCTTGAACCCCACTGTTCAGGTGCCTGCCTATCTCTGCAGCTTCCTAGACGTCATCCTGCTTTGGGAGTTCAGCCTCCTTTCCCCCTTCTGCTTCATTTGCCACTACTGCTTCTGGGTGGCCAGGATAGGCAATTAATTTAAAATTCAGTCTAAACACTATAAATATGAAAACAGCCAGTGCCTAGTACCTGCTAGATGCATTAAATATACTTCTTGAGTTGAGTTTAAAAAGTACTAACTGAATGAGAGTGATTTTTACTGTTTATTGTTGTTATGGAGACTTAAAAGGGTATGACACAGTCATTTCCCCTTCAGAAGGGGAGACAAAAATGTAAGTATTGCATAAGAAGTAGTATGATATAGACTGATTTCTATAGGTCTGACAGTTTAGAAACAGCCAGGCACAGATCTGTGTATGGTGTATATCTATTGCCTACCATGGCATATAGGAAATTTTCCACTTTACTGGCATGAGGAACATCCCATTCCTCTAGATTCTGTGACCGCTGTGTATACTTAGGACTTTGGGAGATAAAATTAGGGCTTGATTTGAAATAGAAGACTGCAGGTCTAGTTTTTCAGGGTTTCTACAAATAAAGGATTTTAAGACTTCCAAAAGGACAGAATTAAATATGTGGTTTCTTTGGGAGCAGAAAGGATAAATAAACCTTGGAATATAAGATACCTAAAGAAGTAATAGGTCCAAAGGATTAGGGAGAGCTGTCCTGATGATGAATTGAGTCAGAAATGATGGTAACTGAGTGAAACAAAGATCATTTCCCCACTGTTGTTTCAGGCCTCAGAATGGTGCAGGGTCCTCCCTTAGGACTGACATTCCAGCAAAGTGGGCAAGAAAACAAAACCCCTTCCTGCTGCAGTCTTATCTTTTTAAAGGGCTTATGGTTCCACAAACTAGTCTGTTTGGTAAAATGAGAGCAACAGGCATGAAATCCCAAGGGAGAGAGCAGTAGTCTTGGGTTGGTTTAGGGGGAGAGCCCTTTGCTACCATGTGTCATACAGAGGCCAGCAGGCAGGAATGCCCTCTCACACAACAGTGATGATTTGTCAGTGTACTGTTGTGGAGCAGGAGCTGGTTTTGAGGACAGCATGTCTGTAGAGTTTCTTCACACATCTTTGAGGTGGGTTTCTGCAAACTTCATTGGAGTGCTTTGAATTCATCCCCTGAAGGTAATGGCTCAGATGAAGAGGACTCTACAGGAATAATGAGCTACAAAGTGATTGACTTTTTAAAAAGAGCATGTACTTTTCCTCCCCTCTGTTGACTCTTCACCCTACTGTAATGGAACTTGCACCCTAATCATTAATTAGAGTGGGTTTTTTGTTGTGGTTGTTTTTTATTTTTTTTTTTAAAACAGGGTTTCAGAATGTAGTTCGGGTTGGCTTTGAACTCACTGTGTAGCTGAGGCTGGCCTTAAACTTATGGCAATCCTCCTGTCTCAGCCTCCCAAGGGGATTACGGTCATGCACCACCACACCTGGATACAGTGGTGTTTTTGAAGGTCGCCAGAGCCCCTGCCTTTGAGACATCATTTTACGCAGTTCAAGAACAACAGCTTTTGACCTTGTTGACTCTCTTATTTCCTGAACTGCTCTCTTTCTTGGTATCTCTGGTTCCACCTCTCTTGGGAGACGGATGCTTCTCAGTTTCCTTTGCAGGCTAAGCCCACCCTTCATTCTTTAAATGCTTGCCTGCATGCCATTCCTGGCAGTCTCCTCTCCTCAGGCTGCATCTGCTTTCTGAGAAACCCCCTGCATATCCTTGACTTCCACCCCAGTGACTCCCAAATGTTTTTATTCATACGTTTTTTTAAGAAGTTTTACATCTATATCTACATTCTCCATTTAGATATTGCACAGGCATTTCAGTATGTCTAAAAAGTAAACATAATCTTTACCTCAGGCTAATACTACTTCTAAGTTTCCTGTGTTGGTTATTGCATTGTCAGCCACCTAGTTACCCAAAGCAGAAATTCGTGAGGCATCTTCTAAGATTCTTTTTCTCCCTTGTGCCTCAAAAAATCAGCTGTGAGTCATATCGGTTCTATCTGACAATTTCTCAAATATACCTGCCTTTCCACTTCTTTTGTTGGAGTAGTTCAGGTAGTCATTATCTCTCTCATCTGGACCACTGTCCCCTGCCTCTAATACTGGTTGCTCCCCTTTACTCGACTCAGTCCAGCAAATCGGATTGTAACCTGTGACTTCCCCACATATTTGTGTGAGGGATGCATTCTAACTCGACTGATCATTAAATCCTTGGCCACCTGTGTCCCACACAACCTAGGTCTCTGGTTCTGGTCCTACTTCCACACTCTGATAAAGATTACACTTTTTCCTGAACTCCTAAACAATATCTGTACCACACCTGGGAGACTTACTCATACTACGTGCCTTCTGTTGTTCTTCTTTGTGTATTTTATGGACCAAGTGAGGGAACCTTCTCCAGGGCTTGGACCATTACTCCAGAAAGGGTAAGACTGTAAGTCCATGGATATAGTGTGCAGTCAATAAATATTTATTGGATAACTTTAACTAATAAATTTCTCTCTTTATATATGTTATTTATTAATAATGTCAGTTTCTTTTTAAAAAATGTACTGTGAATTTTACCTTTAACTGCATGAAGATTTACATTTTTCTAGTAACTTTGTGTTATTCATTTGCTAATTAAGAGGGTTTAACTTTTCATTTTCACCTAACAAGACTGTTTTTTCATAGGTGAGGAATTCTTGTAATGTGCATGGTGGTAATAACAGCTGTTTTGGAAATAGCAGGAAGAATGTGCTAAATACCATCAGATACTCTTACATTCTTCTGTCATTGGAAAGGCTTATAAATTGAAAAGCATCACAGTTTTAAATGGACTTAAGACAGGTTAATTTGGTTCTTAGCTTCTCAAATGTACCCTTTCAAGAAAAAGGTTTCTGGAGTTCAATTTAAGACAACATATTAAGAATTAATGTGTCTCGTGCACCCAGAATGTGAAGGACTCTTTTGTTTCTGACACAGGCATTGACATGCAGAGAAGAACTCTTGACTCTTCTTCTGTCACTCCTTCCCCTGGTATGGAGGATACCAGTTCAGGAACAGCAGGCAACAGGTATGTTTCCCCACTGACAGTTATTCAAATGTAATAATGATTAGAAACTGTATGAGAAAGCAGAACACTTATCAAAAGGAGTAAACCTAAGTGTGCCACATATTAGAAAAATGAATAGTGAAGGTTTTGAAGAAAGAAATTAAACTTCTTTTGCTTCAGGATTGCTTTCTGTTACATTGCTCTAGAAATGATTTTTGCAGTATTTGTGTTTGTTTAGTTTTTTCTAAGGATGCTTTTAAAGGATAAATTTGAACTACTATAATATTTTGTTTAAAGGCTGGATAGATGTTTTACACTTAAGGTCAATCGATATTTTAAATTTCTGACTTGAAAAAAAGTATATATAAAAATACACAAAACTTGAAATATTTCAGTGAAAAAACAGTTTCTTGGATATGTGACTTGTGAGGTGTTGAGGTTAAAAATCCTCCTATATTATATTTTAATGCCTTGTTTATATTTTTAGTAAATTTCTGATATGGGCTTCTTTTTAGAGAGTTACCTAAAGTCTCATAATATTGTTTTAGGGAGTTATCTAAGATATCGTCACATTGTTTTCCTGTCTGCTCTTACTTTCTGCTCACTTTGTAGAGTTAAAAAATTATTAATCACTTAAGGAGTCTGATGAGTTCCCTTTTAGAGAAGTTGTCTTTGTTGCCTGTGTCTTTTGCTTGGGTGACATAGGTCATATTCATTTTAATTTTTCCTCTCACTGGTTTGTTTTCCATCTCCTAATTAAAACACAGATCTTCTATTTACAGATTTCTATTTAGTCATTCTAAGTTGCCACTGTATTTTTCATTTAGATCTCATTGAAAAAGGAAATGCTAATTTAATTGTCCTCTTAACTTCTAAGGAGGATTCATTCATTTCTCTAAGAAATTGTCATTGAGCATTGACCACATGACAGGCCTTAGCTCTAGGGACTGTCTGAAATGGTGATGTCTGTGCTGGTGCCTAGTTCAGTGCATGAAACATTTGAGAAGTATTTTGAAAGAAGAACCCTTTTAACCTCAGTCTTGGTGAACATTTGGTAGACACTATATGATTTTGAATTAATTTTGGAAAACTTTATGCTTTTGAAGGCTCTACATTAAATACTGTTTTTGAGAACATAATACATCCATTCAATACATCCACAATACATCCATTTTAATGTGAAGCTATTGAAAGAGATTTGTAAAATGGTATGAACAGCATCAATCTTGGATAATCAATCCAAAGAGTCTTTCATGTTGACCTTAGAATGTAGTATATGGCTTTAAATCAGATTGACTTTCCTGATTCTGTTCTGTTCTGTTCCCTCTCATTGTTTTCAAAGTCAGCGTAGATCCTTTGAACTAATACCACCTGGTGTTTTTAGAGTGAGAAGGTTAAGTGTGGGGAGAAGTGACCCAGAGATCTAACATAACTGAAGGAAAATAGCCCTGTAGCAGAAGTATGAGTCTAGACTCCTGAAGCGAATGATAAATAAGGGGATCATTGCCTTGCATAAATTGATTTGAATAGCATATTCTAAGGTTTTCTGAGACTTCTGTCTTCCTTTCATTAGATTTTAACCTACCATTGTCATCTAATATAATCCTGACCAAAGAAAAGAACTCAAGCTCCCAAAGATCTACTCAGGAAAAATTACATTTGGAAGGAAGTGCCGTATCTGGTCAGGTTTCTGCAAAAATAAATGTCTTTCGAAAAAGCAGACGACAGCGTAAAAGTACCCATCGTTATTCCATAAGAGATGCGAGAAAGACACAGCTTTCCACATCAGATTCGGAAGGCAATTCAGATGAGAAAACAACAACAGTGAGTAAGCCCAGAAGGCCCCATGTGCTGCAGCATTTCGTAATTCAGTCTTCTAAAGAAGCCCCCCTCACAGCTGAACTCAACCCCTCTGCAACCAAAGAACAGGTTCCTCCTGCCATGATGACTTTGGAAAATTCCAGAGAGATTATCCCAAGACAAGAGTCAAATACTGACATTTTAAGTGAGCCAGCTGCCTTGTCTATTCTCAGTAACATGAATAATTCTCCATTTGACTTATGTCATGTTCTGTTATCTTTACTGGAAAAGGTTTGTAAGTTTGACATTATGTTGAATCATAATTCTGCCCTGGCAGCCAGTGTAGTGCCCACACTGACTGAATTCCTAGCAGGCTTTGGGGACTGCTGTAACCTAAGCGACAGCTTGGAGGGTCGACTGGTTTCTGCAGGTTGGACTGAAGAACCAATGGCTTTGGTTCAACGGATGCTCTTTCGAACAGTGTTGCATCTTATGTCAGTAGATATCAGTACTGCAGAGATGATGCCAGAAAGTCTTAGAAAAAATTTAACTGAGTTACTTAGGGCAGCTTTAAAAATCAGATCTTGCTTAGAAAAGCAGCCCGACCCATTTGCACCAAGACAAAAGAAAACACTACAGGAGGTCCAGGAGGGCTTTGTGTTTTCACAGTATCGGCACAGAGCCCTTCTTTTACCTGAGCTTTTGGAAGGGGTTTTACAGATCCTGATCTGTTGTCTTCAGAGTGCAGCTTCAAATCCCTTCTACTTCAGTCAAGCCATGGATTTGGTTCAAGAATTCATTCAGCACCAAGGATTTAATCTTTTTGAAACAGCAGTTCTTCAAATGGAATGGCTGGTTTCAAGAGATGGAGTTCCTCCTGAGGCCTCAGAACATTTAAAAGCCCTAATAAATAGTGTGATGAAAATCATGAGTACTGTCAAAAAAGTGAAATCAGAGCAACTTCATCACTCAGTATGTACAAGAAAAAGGCACAGACGCTGTGAGTATTCTCACTTCATGCATCACCACCGAGATCTCTCAGGTCTTCTGGTTTCAGCTTTTAAAAACCAGGTTTCCAAAAACCCGTTTGAAGAGACTGCAGAGGGAGATGTTCATTACCCTGAGCGGTGCTGCTGCATTGCAGTGTGTGCACATCAGTGCCTGCGCCTGCTACAGCAGGCTTCCTTGAGCAGCACCTGTGTCCAGATTCTAGCAGGTGTGCACAGCGTTGGAATATGTTGCTGTATGGACCCCAAATCTGTAATCATCCCTTTGCTTCATGCTTTTAAATTGCCAGCACTGAAAAATTTTCAGCAGCATGTATTGAATATCCTTAACAAACTTATTTTGGATCAATTAGGAGGAGCAGAGATATCTCAGAAAATTAAAAAAGCAGCTTGCGGTATTTGCACCATTGACTCTGACCAGCTGGCCAAGCTAGAAGACACCCTGCAGGCCACCTCCTATGATGCTGAACCTCACTCAGGTTTATCCAGTCCTTCTTACAGATGTCAAGGGATCCTACCGAGCAGTGGGTCTGAAGACCTGTTGTGGAAATGGGATGCATTAGAGGCTTATCAGAACTTTGTTTTTGAAGAAAACAGATTACATAACATCCAGATTGCAAATCACATTTGCAATTTAATCCAGAAGGGCAACGTAGTTGTTCAGTGGAAATTGTATAATTATGTATTTAATCCTGTGCTTCAAAGAGGAGTTGAATTAGCACGTCATTGTCAACACCTAAACATTACTTCAGCTCGAACTTATATGTGTAACCATCTGAAACAATATTTGCCTCAGGAAGTGCTACAAATTTATTTAAAAACTCTGCCTGTCCTGCTTAAATCCAGGTTTGTATGCATGCAAGTGTGCAGCTGTTTTTCCTTATTAGATGCTTTTGAATGTGAGATAAAGTGTATACATTTGAACTTCTAACCATGGTGCCTCCATACCCTCATCAGTAGTGTAATACATATTTATTGTATTCTTTCTTAGGATTTAATTTTCATTATCAACAAAGAAGAATCCCATCCCATGCCAGACATTTTCAACCCTTTTTTTTTTTTTCCACTGGGAATAGTTTTGGAGGAGAGGATATAGCAATTGATTTTAATGTCTCAATTTAAAAAGTACAATTTTACGGGGCTGGGGATTTAGCTCAGTGGTTACAGTGCTTGCCTCACAAGCACAAGGTCCTGAGTTCAATCCCTGGCACTAAAAAAAATAAAATAAAATAGAAAGTACAATTTTAGATATGTTTCTCAGGGGAAAAAAAATGGATGTAACACAGAACTAGGAACAGGGTAAATAAAGTTTAAATTATCTATTTTATATTTATTCAATGAAATATTATGAACTATGAAAGATGTTTACAGAGATCATGTCAGATGAGAAAATGCTTACTTTTTTTACTACTATCGGTAAAATAAAATTTAAATTAACATTCACTTATTTACAAGTATGTACAATATACACATACATAAAATGATAATTATTTATTGAGGCAGTGGCATTAAGGAGATTGTTTTTGTTATTACTAGTATTATTATCATCATTTGAGACAGGGTCTTGCTATGTTGCCAAGGCTGATTTTGAATTTGTAATCTTCTTCCCTGTTCCTTCTTCCTTCTTCCTGAATAGCTGGACTTACAGGGGTGTACCACTACACCCACCTGAGATTATTATTTTTTTAAATATCATATTTACATTTACTACCTAAGAAATACATGTAGAAAAATGGAAAATACAAGTAAACACAGAGAAGAAAAATTTAAATTACTTATAATTCCACCAATGAATTTTCCAGTTTTTGTGATTATCAAGTCTGGTACATTTAAAAAATAATTTTATAAATAAAGCTGGTTCTTATAAATAGATTGGCCTTTCAAATTAATGCATATGATATTTTAAAAACTGAAAATGTCACCTATCATCATCTTTATGAGTGACTTTTTAAATTCATCTTAATACAACTACTTTAATATTGATGTTAAGTCATTGCCTTACAATCATTTTTTTTAAAGTTCTGATATTTTGGTATTGTCCAAGTAGAACTGGCTTTGTTTTATCCTTGGCATATTTGTGGGCAATCTAGATCTTTGCAAAATAAGGATGAAGAATCACTGAGTTGGTTTATGTTAAAGTTATTAACAGGACGGATTCTAGTAGTCTAGACATGAATCTCACTTGAGAGAGAGCTGAAAACCTTCTCTGTCTCTGTCTATCTGTCTCTCCCTTTCTCTCCCTCTCTCCCTCTCTCTCTCCCCCTCTCTCTCTGTCTCTCCCTCTGTCCTGCAGGTTGTGCCCAGGGCCTCATGCTAGGCAAGCCCTCCATCAGGGGGTATAACTGAATTATACCCCAGTATGCTGAAAACCTTCTTTATTGACTCATGTCAAATAGTCAAACTAGAAAAGAACTATAGGGAAACGCATGTAATGCTGAATTTCATTTACATGATAGGAAATCTTAATTTTCATTGCTGTAGTTTCGTTCTTTCCCTTTATGAAGTGCAAATGTAGGACAAATGAAAAGTCTTGAATGACCTAGTAGGCAGACAGATGAACAAATGCCTGCCTGCTCTTGAGTATTTATTTGCCTTGAGTGTAGTGGTGGCTTTGGCATTTAAATTTATATTGAATTTGCTGTTTGGAGAGAAATATTCTTCCCTGAGTTTCCTCATTTAATTTGGGTTGCATGTAATCCTTTTCAAATACTTCCAGAGCCATATATGTAGTGTTTTAAGGATGTGAGAGCAATTAGAAAGTAACTCGAGGCCCTGGTTAATACTTAGCAACTTTAGCCAAATAATAAATGAATCAGATTAGGTAGTGTTAGGATCTACCAAATGTAGCAACAACATATTTAAGTAGTATATGTACCTATTATAAATGGTATTTCTCTATATATAAGGTCATTTGTTTTTTCCTTTCTCTCACAGGATAATAAGAGATTTGTTTTTAAGTTGTAATGGAGTAAATCAAATAATTGAATTAAATTACTTAGATGGTATTCGAAGTCATTCCCTAAAAGCATTTGAGATACTGATAATCAGCCTAGGAGAACCACAGAAAGATGCTTCAGTTCCAGGAATTGATGGGCCAGATATTGAACAGAAGGAGCCACCATCTTCAGATGTAGGTCCTTTTCATAATCAACAGACTTATTCAGATTCTCCACAGAGCCTCAGCAAATTTTATGCCAGTCTCAAAGAAGCTTATCCAAAGAAACGAAAGACTATTCACCAGGACATACATATTAACACCATAAACCTCTTCCTCTGTGTGGCGTTTTTATGTGTCAGTAAAGAAGCAGAGTCTGACCGGGAGTCAGCCAATGAGTCAGAAGACACCTCGGGCTATGACAGCACGGCCAGCGAACCTCTGAGTCATGTGCTGCCATGTTTGTCTCTTGAGAGCCTTGTCCTGCCACCTCCAGAACGTGTGCACCAAGCAGCAGATGTGTGGTCTATGTGTCGTTGGATCTACATGTTGAGCTCAGTCTTCCAGAAACAGTTCCATAGGCTTGGTGGTTTCCGAGTATGCCATCAATTAATACTTATGATAATACAGAAACTATTAAGAAATCATGAAGACGAGCAAGGAAGAAAGCAGGAAGATATGAATGCAAATGAAAACCAAGACTTAACCACAACTTGTCAACCTGAGATAGCTACTAAGGAAGAGTTATCATCCTTGACTGTAAAAAGCCACTCCACACTATCAGAATTGGGTAGTCTGAAGAAGGCTACTGACAGTTTAGGTAAGCTAGAGTCACAGGATATTTCTTCCATAAATGTGGAGCAAATTTCAGTCTCTGAAGCGGCTCCCAAGGAAGCAAAGCTACTTACAAGTCGAGAAAATGAGACCTTGCTTCATAGCATACGACTTTTGGAAGCCCTTCTGGCCATTTGTCTTCATAGTGCCAGACACAGTCAACAAAAGATAGAATTGGAGTTGCCCAATCAGGTATTTCTATATTTTTTTAAATTCTTTTTTCAAAGTTTTAATGTTTTGAGCAGCTCCTACTTTTGGCACAATACCAGGTCCTATGTGGGACACAAAGGAGCATGTGACCCTGTTCTCACCCTAAAGAAACTTATGGTTTAGTTTGTAATGTAAACGCTGCATGTGAAACAGTTTATACATTTAATGTCAGATAAGTCAGTCTGGGTATTGTGTTTCAGACTTCAGAGTTCACATTTGCAGTGTGATGCTCTTGAGTGCCCTGCCCAGGCCCCTTACCTTTGTTTCTAGCTCTTGTATAGTTGTCATCATGGCTTGTCTGTACCTGTTTCTCATGTTGAGCTGAGAATTTGTTAAAGGAGAAGTCACTTTCTTATCCATCTTTATGGTCTCATCACCTGTTATAGTGATATGGGCAAACAGCAAGAGCTTCCTTTACGGGGAGAAGGGAAGGAGTGAGAGAAAAGTTTAGAACTGCTTCTTAGAATCTTGGGGAATCTCCAAGAATAAGGAATTTGTAAACTCTAGAGATGGTTAATTCAAACTCTGAAACTTTAGGGAATAATTTTATGACACAATTAATTAATGGTACACTAAAATTTAAAACCAAATAAGCAATGTGTTTGATAAGGGAAAATGTTACTAGACCAGAGTGGTGGCACACGCCTGTAATCCCAGCACTCTGGGAAGCTGAGCCAGGAGAACTGCAAATTCAAGCCCAGCCTGGGCAATTTAATGATTTAGTGAGACACTGTATATATATTCTGAAAAGCCCAATACCATATACATACACAGAAAAGTTATTAATTTTAGCAATAGGATGTTCAGACAGATCTTAAAATTTATACAATTTACCTTCATATTAATGGCAAATAAATGGACTAGTTTTTGTACTTGTTAGCTAATTATTATTTGTCAGTGTTTATTGTTTTAAAAAGCATGTTATTAATATACTTAGTCTTTTTCATTTTACCTTAGAACTTATCTGTGGAAAATATATTATGTGAAATGAGGGACCATCTTTCACAGTCAAAGGTGACTGAGACAGAATTAGCAAAGCCTTTATTTGATGCCCTGCTTCGAGTTGCCGTGGGGAATCATTCAACAGATTTTGATCTTTCTGGCGTTATGACTGAGAAGGTATGAATCCATTTGATGATATTCTTCGAGTTATTTGCCTTTGACTAGCAGAGGCAGGAGTGTGTAGGGTGGGACTAGGACACTGATGAATGTGGTTAGAATAGAAGGATTAAAATTTGGTCAGATGATTCCATGAGTCACATTGCCGTCATCTGGGGTAGATAGCGTTTTGCTAGTGCTCTGTCTCCAAAAACAGGAGAGCCATATGACATTCTTTTCTTAATCTAACCTGGAAATTCACTGAGAAGTACTCCCAGTAAGACAGAAATGTATTTATTTGATTTGGTAAGTCTTATAGATAACTGATAATTTATTAAGTGATAATTCAGGATGGTAATAATACAGTTATCTTATCTGTTCCTATATCAGTACAGCTAATATTTCTGGAACTCTATTAAATTTAATTTAAATCTCTTAACATAAAAATGACTAATACCTGGGGTTGGAGATTTAGATCAAGAGGTAGAGCGCTTTTCTAGCAAGTACAAGGCACTGAGTTCAATCCCCAGCACCCCCTCCCAAAAAACTAGAAATAATTATTTAAAAAATGACTAGTACTTTTAAAGAAAACAATCATAGTTGTTTGTTTGTATCAACATTTTTTTCTAAAGTAACAATTGTAAATTTTTTCTAAAAATACATATCTGCAATGTATATTTAGTTCATTTCCACCTCCTTTTGTTTCTTTTTACCTTTGATTAATTATTGCTATCATTTATACAACTTCTCTTTAAAATCTTTGATCTAGTGATATATATGGCGTTTTATAATCTTCTTGAATATTATTTTATATTACTATTTCCCATAACTTTAAAACATCCTGAAATACCTATTAATACCTTCTTCTTACTACTGAATCAATTGGTTAACTGTAAGATGTTAAAATACCTGCTTTATGCTCCTTTATTTTGCTGTTGCAATGATAGCACACTCTGAGCCTTTTAAAGTGACAGTGGTATAAAGTGAAGGTATCCACAGCATTTTTAGAAGAAAAGAAAAATGTCTTGCTACAGGTATTGCATAGGAAGTTAATGCTGGAACTCTTGGTTTCTGAGATGTTTGTATATACATGGTTGTATTCTGAAATTTTTACTCTCTTTGAAAAATTGCCATCTCTTTTCTAGTTATCTATCAAACATTTTATCTATAAAATTCCTTTGAAGAAAGGATTTACCAACCAGGTGTAGTGGTACACACTTGTAATCCAAGTACTTGGGAGGCTGAGGTCAGAGGATCTTGAGTTTGAGGCCAGCCTGGTCTACATAGTAAACTCAAGGTCAGCCTGGGCTACGTAGCAAAACCTTGTCTCAGAAAACAAAGACAAAACAAAAAAAGAAAGACTTTTTTTTAATTAACAAATCTGTGAAAATAATATTTGTATTAAGTATAATTCTGCCTCATTGTAGTTTTCACTGATTCCCTATTTTGTAACTAGAATTAGGTTAATTTTTCAGTGAAACTGAAATGATCTATGGCCTTAATTTTTAGAGACCCCTTTTATTAAGGTGTTATCTGAGAAAAACATAATACTGAGTGAATTTCCTAATCTTACAATGGCTATTGTTATTTTTTTTCTCGAAGAAGATATTGCCTCTGTCCTTAAAATGACTTTTGAATAGTAAATGTTCTGTTGCTAAGAATGAGTGAATATTACAATTACTGCCTTTAAATTGCACTAATCTTACAGAGTCATCAATCTGAAGAAGAATTATCATCGCAGCCTGGAGATTTTTCAGAAGAAGCTGAGGATTCTCAGGGTTGTAGTTTTAAACTTTTGGTTGAAGAAGAAGGTTATGAAGCAGATAGTGAAGGCAATCCTGAGGATGGCGAAACCCGGGATGACAGTAAGATATCACAGATGTGCTTCCCATTGGATCTGCAAGTCAGATTGTTGATTAGCAAAATGGTTCATAAGGATACCAGTTTAGAATTTTGTATTCCTTAGAATTTAAAAAGGGCATTGTGTTTGGTCTTCATTGTATTTGGTCTTCACAACAAGTCTGATGTTTGTATAAGCAATTTAAAGCAGTGAGATAAATTTTGTTACTATGAGCCTTGGCTGAGTGCCTATGAGCATGAGGTAAAGACAAAGTCTTTACTTTCATATATATTCTAGTGGAAAGAAAGACAATAAGTATCAGAAGTAAACAGCATGAGAATATAAAACCAGGTGATGTAATAGTGATTGATGGATGGTCAGGGAAGGCCTTTCTGAAGAGATCATATTTACGTTGAGATCTCAATAAAAAACAGCTAACTAAACACTGGCAATTTGTTACAGAGGGTATAGATACACTTCTGTGACATCCAAGGACACTGCAGCATAGATTTCTTCTTAGTTTCACACTGGCCAGTTTGTCCTTAGGCTGGAAGTACAAGACATATGAGCCTTTGTCTCTGGGTTTCAAACCTGGGTAGAATGGGAAAAATAGATTGATTAAAGGGAAGGATTTCTGGGAAGGTTCTCTCTTTTCATATGCTGGCCTTGTGCATTTCCCAGTACTGTGAGTCTTCACTAAGTTTAGAATAGTTTCTCTTCCCCTTGGAGTGAAAGGGAATAATCATTGATATTACAGTTAAAGGGCCTAATGAATCCATGGTCAGTGCTTTTTGAAAAAATATTGGTTTGATGGTGTTTTTATAATACAGGTATGTTTTTTATAATGGTAGATTTCTTCTTTTTGCAGGGGGCTGCTGCTGGGGATTGAACTCAGGGCCTTGAGCTTGCTAGGCAAGCGCTCTATCACTTGAACTAAATCCCTAGCCCTGATTTCTTCCTTTACGAAACCTCAAAGAATTCTGGTTTAGGCAGAAATTCATAAATTTCTTCAGTATATGAACATTTTTAGAAGAGCACAGCAGTCTTTTTTAAAGATCATATCAGTTTTCCAAAATGTAATATTGAGTAAGCAGCATCTGTTTCTTATACATAAAGAAGAGAGAGTTTAGAATTCAGCCAACCAGGGGGCTGGGGATTTAGCTCAGTGGTAGCACAAGGACCCGAGTTCGATCCCCAGCACCAAAAAAAAAAAAAAAAAAAAAAAAAAAAAAAAATTTGTTAGAATTCAGCCAACCAGTAGCTACAATAGCTGCTATTTTCTAGAATTGTGGGCAAGTGAATTAAACTACCGTATGATTAAGGTATTTTGGGATCAGAAAGTTTGGGATAGTATTTTTTTTCAGTTATGTTAGAGGGAGTTATTAAATTTATATCACATGTCTATAAAATTACTGTTGGTAATATTTTTAGTTTTATTGATGATCAAAATTACTTTCAAGGCTACTCCATAAGCTTCAAACTATGTATTTGACTTTATTGTAGGAATAGGTTTTGTGAGCATCTTTTTTTTTTTTTTTGGTACTGGGGATTGAACTCAGGGCCTTGTGCTTGTTAGGCAAGCACTTTAACCACTGAGCTAAATCCCCAGTCCTTGAGCATC
Source organism: Hystrix cristata (assembly GCA_004026905.1). Taxonomy (NCBI): domain Eukaryota; kingdom Metazoa; phylum Chordata; class Mammalia; order Rodentia; family Hystricidae; genus Hystrix; species Hystrix cristata. The sequence continues at coordinate 90,620 of PVJO010004372.1, forward strand.
TTTTTATAAATAACATTTTTGAATGCTGGATCTTCTGAACACTGAATATTTGAAATATGTGAAATATGTGTTCAGTGGTTAAGGTATAAAAATAATCTTTTCTTTTCCCTTTTCAGGGGTGGACTTAAAGCCTGAAACAGAAGGTTTCAGTGCAGCAGGAGGTCCAAATGACTTACTTGAAAACCTTACTCAAGGAGAAATAATATATCCTGAGATTTGTATGCTGGAGTTAAATTTGCTTTCTGCTAGTAAAGCTAAGCTTGATGTGTTTGCTCATGTGTTTGAGAGTTTTTTGAAAATTATCAAGCAGAAAGAAAAGAACATTTTTCTGCTCTTGCAACAGGTAAAAGAGGCATTAGATTTGATCAGTATTTATCACATTCATGCCCCAATTGCCCATCTCCTTATTTATAACCCAGTGTGTCTAAAAATTAGTTGAGAATTCTTGTCCTTTAAAATACCTTAGTGTACTTTGACCTTTAAGTGAGCTCTAAAATCTTCTAATTCCACATTTCTCTTAAGTAATATAAAAAGTTAATATTGCCATTGGCTAACAGGTAATTAATCCTTATAAATTTCTGAGAATTGATAACATTTTAAAAATTGCATTTAATTGTATGTTCGTCATTTTTAAAAATCAGAAAATTCAAGACAGTATAAAAAGAAATGTATAATTCTACATGGGGCATTTTTTCCAGTCATTTAAGAAAAATCGTATCAGAGTACATCTGTATCTATTAATTTATTATGACCTTGCAATTGCTTTATGCTTCCATGAGGTAAGACATTTAATTTCTTATGTTTCATTTTTTAATCTTCAGGGAACTGTGAAAAATCTTTTAGGAGGGTTCTTGAGCATTTTAACACAAGCTGATTCTGATTTTCAAGGTGAGTTGAAACTATTAATTTTAAACAAACATATTTAAAATAATTTGCTGTTGTACGAAGAGTTGACAATCATGCTCTGTGATTTCAGAAATATTTTCATACACACCATCGCATTTGCTCTGCAAACCAATTCAATGAACTAGACATAGTATAAGTACCTTTATTATATGGAATGGAAAATCTTGACTCTTAAGTGATTGAGTTGTTCACAGTAACATTGTGAAGACTATAATCCAGTATAAACATTATACTGCTGCCTTATCTAATATTGTCTACTCTCTGCCCAGTACTTTCAGACATTTGAGAAATCCATAGATAATATATAATATGATTAACCAGAATAAACTTAAATTTTAATTGGAGCACAAAGGTGATGTTAACTTGTGTTTGTGTGATGTTTCTTCCTGATTAAATTCAGGTTATACATTTTTGGCAGGAATCCTCAGAAGTAATGTTGAGTTTTTCTGAGGACATCACATCAAGGGGTTTATGATGTCTGTATCTTATTACTAGTGATGTTAACTGTGATCACTTGGTTAAGATGGTGTCTTCAGGGTTTCTCCTTTGTAAAGTTACTATTTTCTTCTTGTAATTCATAAGTATCTTATGGAGTAGTAACTTAAAAATATGTAAATATTCTTTTTTTCATCATACTTTAATCCCATGAATTTTAGCTTCAGTTGCTGATACTTCATGGAAACAGTTAATATGATGTGGTATTTGCCAAACAGTGATTTTCTATTTCTGTCATTCTTTCTACATTTATTAATTGAGCTTCTACTTTAAGAAAAGGCTTTCCTTTTCTCTCATTTACTTATTTAGTGTCTGAGGTGTATTACACTCCACATTATACTCTTCCCCACCTATTTCCCGTATTATTACCATCTAACATTAGTATGGTATATGTATCACAATTAATGAACTTATATTTCTGTGTTATTACTAAAGTCAATAGTTTATTCAAATTTTCTGAGTTTGTACCTAGTGTTCTTTTCTTGTTCAAGGACCTTATCCAAGATACCACATTATAATTAATTATCATAGCTTCTTGCTTCTGTTGTTTTACTTTTGGTGTCAAATCTAGGAAGGTCTGACCTAAGGTCACAAAGATTTATTATTTTTTTTAACTTTATTTTAATGGTACATTTTAGATGTACATATTGATAACACTCATCATAGGGAATTTGTACCTGTACATGATATATCTCGTTGCTTCTTTTTTTCCCATTCCCCTCCCCTCACCCCTCCTCCCTCCCTAAGATTTATTATTTTTTAAAATAATTTTCTCCTCTCCATATTCTCTGTTCTTTGTTTTCTTGCATATTAATTATAATCTTGAGTCATTGAATTGATCATACATATGCCATGTCTTATATTATCCACTTCTCTCATTTTGTACTATATTCTGGGAGATTTTTTTCAATTCTACTCTAACTTTTCTCTTGGTGTGTAATTTTGGCAATTATCTGTTTAATGTTTAAGAGCTATTTTTGTTTATTTTCTGGTCATTTTTTCATGTAAGGATATAACATCATCTATGTGGATATTGCAATTAACATTTTAAACAAATTTCTTCCATTCCCCTAAATTCTTTTTTCTCTAGGGTCAGTTTATAAATTTGTTCAATTTTTACATGTTGCAGTTACTTTTTCAGATTGCTGATTCTCAAATATTTTGTGAACCTTTATTTACCTACTTGTATTTAAGAATGCTGTTGGAGATTTCCTCTAATGTTGCAGAAGTAAATTTGTTTTTCTTTTGGGCCTCTTCCTTGAATGGATGTTCTGTTGAAGAGCTCTGAGCAGATGTGCCAGTGGATGATTGGGGGCTCCCCAATACCCTAATGGAAAGAGCATTTCTAAGGGAACTGTTAGGGCCATTATTATCTCACAGAACTCTTCCTGTACTGTAGGGAAATGCATTCTCCATATATAGACTGTCAGATAGCATCTTTGTGCTAAGAAAAAAACATACCTTCCTTTGTCCAGCAGAACAGCCCCAAATCAGGACACAGAGCTTGGTAAACAGAGCTCAGTCCTTATTCCCAATTTTTTTCTTTGGTTAGGCAGCTTGAGACTGTACAGTTACACTTACTACCCTTGATGCTAACACACCGCTATACATTTGGGCTTTTCCCTGGCAATCCATACCATTTCTTTAGAGAAGAGTTATCGAGTTTGGGGCCTAAAAGTGAAAGCTGAGCTATCTATGCTTTATACGCAGGTACAGGAAAGAGATGGATAGTCACAGACAGACATTTCATTAATTTCTGTGCTTTCAGCTATACTCTTACTTCCTCTCCCAACTTTAGAGAAACACATTGTCTCCCACTGCTCTAAGCCCTTTATAATTCAGAGGAGTTCTAGGATGCAGTTTTCTCTTTTGTCCATTTACTTCTTCATCTTCAAGAAATAGTTGTTAATCTTTCGCCTGTTCCCCAGTGTTTACTGCCTTTCCTCTATTCCCTTTTCCCTCCTTCCTTCCTTTCCCCCTTCTTTCTTCCCTTCCTTCCTTTTTTCCTTCCTTCCTTCCCTCCCTCGCTCACTATTAAGGGTTTTTTCCTTTTTGTAATTTTGTACTTTAGTGCATTGAAGCTTCAGTATTATACAGAAGCAGTTATATAGGTGTATATATGTTTTCTTATTTCAAACTAAAACATGTCAGTTTTGAACTGAAAAAACATCTAAGCACACTACAACATTACTTTCATACACAGAAGCTTTTGATGGGTTCATATTTCTTATTGGATAAAATCTTTGCTAATTTATGCTCTTGTTGCAAGTTGTCTTCCCTGACATGCCTTCTGTTATACTACTGCATCCACTCACAGCCTTTGCAAGACAGGTTGCTTAAACCTGGCTTCTATTCTCTGACTTCCAGGTCTTCTAAAACTACCAGTCTTTTAAGATGCACCTCAGGTTTTTTGTGGTGTGTAAAGTGGAGGTAATAATTGATTCTTAGGGTTTTGTATTTTGCTGAGGGTCAACTGAGAGAACACATGTGAAAATATACTTGAACACTGTACAGTTGTGCTCTATAAATATAATTATCTACCATTAAGAATTCTATGAGTTTGTGTGTACCATTATTTGTGTTTCATCCTAAACTCTTTAATAGCATAAAGAAAATGTTCCAACTGATTCGTGATATTTAAGTATTTATGTAACCTTCAATATTTCTACTGTTATTTCTACCATTTAATATTCCGTGTCATATACGATAGTTATAATTTAAACAGTTCAAAACAAGAAAGTAACAGACCATTTAATGGTATGGGGATGAGTGTCACTTTATCTAGCAAATACTTTACTGATTTATGCTCCTTTAAAGAATATCTTTAGTTTACTCATAGCCAATGTGTGTTTAAGAATATTGTTTTTGTTGTGTTTGTCACTTGGTCAGTTTCCATTTAGTTATCTTGTTATTTATTTCACAAGTTTTGTGATTACTAGATGTAAGAATAGTATTTGATCTTTTTCTGTGAAATTATGTATTCATTTCCTTTAATTAAATCTGTACTGACTTTATTTTTTCCCCTCTTTTTTACATTTAGCATGCCAGAAAGTGTTGGTGGATCTCTTGGTATCTTTGATGAGTTCAAGAACATGTTCAGAAGAGTTAACCCTTCTTTTGAGGATATTTCTGGAGAAATCTCCTTGTACAGTAAATACGCTCTAATTTTTTACTTTATATACCTTAAAAGAATGTTTTTTAAAAATTATTTAGAAGTCACTAAGCTTTTTCTTTTGGTGTGGCAATTATTATAAGTCAATTCCATGTTGTTATGTTTGAAGTACCCAATTATTTTATTATTTACATATATTTTATTTCACTTCGATTTTGCTTAACCAGATTATAGTCCCTTTAACCCACTGCACCTCCAACTTTTGTGCTTAAGAAATGCTAAGTAAATTTAAGGAGAATTTAATGATGACTAATTACAACTTTTAGAGATAATTCTTTTCTGAAAAGAATTGTCCATTCTTCAGTTATTTCTCATATTTTCCTTTCCATTGGTATATCTCAGTGGCTTTTTGTTGCCGGGATACCCATTTTCAATAATGAATTTCTAAACAGAGGCATAAGCAGATAGAACAGAAAACTTCAAGTATGTTTTCCATGAGGCAGCTTGCCTGCTGCTCCAGTTCCACAGCTCCCAGGGAGGATCTGTGGGACACAGGTTAAAAACCATCAGCACAGGTATTGAGAGCTGGTGGTATGTTTATGGACGGCTTCTGGTTCTTTTGCTGAGCACACACACCTTGATGATACTCAGTATTAGATGTTACTTTATGCGTAAATAGGGCAGTGTACTAGGTTAATCTTTTCTACTCGTTGCTTATCTCACCTTAGTCATTGTTCTTCTCTCTTTTTTTAAAATTTGATTTCCAAGAACATGTATTGGTACATTGTATACATAGTGATCACATTCATCATGGTTAATTTGTACATGTATATGATGCATCTTGGTTCGCCCTCTTCTTCCCCATCCCTGCCTTTCACTCCCCTTCCCTTCCACTCCCCCTCCTGTCCCTATTTACAGTAGCTTTATTTATATTTTTCCCCTTTTTTCCTTTTCTTTTCCTTTTCCTTTCCTTCTTTTCCCCCTCCTGCCTTTCTAATTCTCCTCCCTATTGAATATTATCTTCCTTTTACTTAGTATCTATTATACTTTTTTGCCCTTATTTACGTTTATGGTTTCTCATACCAGAGAAACAATTCAATATGTACTCATGTGTGTCTGATTTATTTCACTTAAGAGTATGTTCTCAAAGTGCATCCATTTACCTATAAATACCTCAAGTTTATCCTTTTTATGGCAGAGTAGTACTCCATTGTATAGAAAAACCACATCTTCTTTAGCCATTCATTACTCATTGGGCATTTGGGTTGTTTCCAAGACTTAGCTATTACAAACTGTGTTGCTATAAACATGGTTGTACATATATCACTGTGGTACGAATGTTTTTAATTCTTCTGGGCTGGGCTTGTGCTGTGTGGCGTATTCGCGGATATCAAGGCAGAGGTGCTGTAGGATGCTGTGGCAGAGATGAGGCCCAGCTGTTGCAAGGTGGGTGTGGTTGAGGAAATTTTGCCTCTGGTGAATTGCAACTTTGCTCCTTTCTCTTTCTTTCCCCAGATGGTGGGGGGGGGGCATTTTGTTCTTTCAGCAATGCCCACTGATGCTGTAGATCATCACTTTTGCATCTCTAGGGAACCCAGTTAGTGGTTATGGCTTGGAGAGGAAAAAAAAGAAAATCCTGGTGGCTTCTTGGGGAAGGGAGCAGCTTCCTGGTCATCTGTGTGCTGGTGTAATTGCTAGGCTACAGTGTCCTTTATTCGTAATTGCTAGGCTACAGTGTCCTTTATTCGTGATGAGGCAGAAAGAAAAAAAAGGAGGGGTAGCAGCTCAGGATCTTTTCTCCAAACTCTCCTGTTTGGCTCAGCAGAGCAGGCTGAATACCCCCCTCAGCGCGTGTGCCACCCCCACGCCACTGAGGTTTTGCTAGCTGGGCGTGGTATGCTGCTAGCTGGGCGTGGTATGCTTGTGTACCTGGCAAGCAGCCAGCGCCAAAGTCGCCAAGGTCGCCCAGCCTCCAGTGGCCGGCTGCGTGTGAGCAGCCACTCCTGAGCTCTCAGGTCGGAGGGTTGGTGGCCCGTGCTGCGCGGGCGCTTGAGCTCCCTGAACCTGGCGGAGTAGGGGCACGGGTGTTTGCACACCCCAGTGCCAGCGACAAGGGTTCCCAGCCTCCTGGGGCTGGCGGCGTAGGGGCGCGGATGTTCGGGCACCCCCTTGACTGGTGACTGGCGGCACCCCACAGCACGGGCACTCGGAAACACCCCCCCCGGGGGGGCTGGCGGCATGGGCGCGGGTGTTCGGGCACCCCGGGGTTGGCGGCGTGGGCGCTCTGGCCCCCTGGGGCTAGCGGCATCGGCGTTGGCGCAGTCCGGCCAGAAGCCTGGGTGCTCGGACCTTCCCGGCAGCCAGCCGCATTGGTGTTCAGCCTCCCTCCCGCCCGCTGTAGCGCAGGGTGGGCGCAGTTCCCACGGGTACCACCCAGAGCTATTTCACAGTTCTATAGCGCCCCACGTCTATATCTCGCTTTATCTGTAGGTCTTATGCCACGTTGTTCTGGGAATAAGATTATCTGTCCCTCAGGATTTTCTTTTACCTGGGTTTTTGATGAATTTTCACGGAGCAAATAGGACGTAGCTCCTCCTTTCTTCAGCCATGTTGTATTCCCTGTTCTTCTCTTTAGGCACTTGTCTCTTTTATCATTTTTTATGTTTCAGCGCAACAAAAACTTGTAATTGTGAATAAAACCTTATTTCAATTTGCCAAACACAGATGAAAGAAAATGACTAGGGAAAATGCACATGAATAAGTTGCAGTGTAATGGAGCCCTCAATTTTATGAAGTCAGTCATGGTCTGATCTTATTCAGAAATCTGGAGAACTTATAAGATCTCTGGGTATATATCCCCGACTTCACTAAAAAGTAATTGAGAGAACATATGTGGAAACTAAAAAAGAAAGGACCTGAAAGCAGAAGAGGAATTACTAGAGACAGTGGAAGGTGCTGGGGGAGTAGAGCAAGGCGGGTAGAAGAAAGGTGGATGGAAATGATAAAAAATGATGTGTGCATGTATGGAAATATGGTGAATCCCATTAATTCATACAGTTGATATATGTTAATAATTATAGTAAAGATAATTGAGAGAAGACTATAGACTACCTGGAAATAATCATCTTTATTTTGTGCCAATGATTCCTGATGTAATATTTATAACAAAACCAATTCATAAATGTTATATTTGTACCTTGAAAATATCTAAATTTAAATCCAATTAACCACAAAATTATATATTTTAAGAATCAAATATCTGAGGGATTGGGGATTTAGTTCAGTGGTAGAGCACTTGCCTACAGGGGCAAGGCCCTGAGTTCAATCCCCAGCACACTCCCCCAAGGAAGAATAAAGTATCTGTTTCATATTTTATCTTCACAAAAATGAAAAAGTTAAAGATGTGATAGAAAGTTGCTTAAATAAGAATGCTGATATGTATGAGTATGTCTGTATTTTCACTTACAACCCAGATTTCAAGATTATTATGTATCTTGTTACATGATTATAAACTTTCATTTATTTTTCTTTTTCTTTAGGAAATTCTTCTTCTGGGTATTCTAAAAATTATTGAAAGTGATGTTACTATGAGCCCTTCACAATATTTAACTTTTCCTTTGCTGCATACTCCAAGTTTAAGCAGCAGTGTCTCATCACAAAAATGTCCTGGGATTCTAAACAGTAAGGCTATAGGCTTATTGAGAAGAGCACGAATTTCACGGGGCAGGAAAGAGGTTGACAGAGAGAGTTTTCCCCACCGGCTGCTTTCCTCTTGGCACGTAGCCCCAGTTCACTTGCCACTGCTGGGGCAGAACTGCTGGCCACACCTGTCAGAAGGTTTCAGTGTCTCCCTGTGGTTTAATATGGAATGTATCCGTGAATCTGAAGGTGGTACAGAAAAAAGAAAGAAGATAAAGAAAAGAAACAAATCATTAATTTTACAAGACAGCAGTTTTGATGGATCAGGTACGATGGCAGGGTTATCTAATTTGTACACTAAAAATTTTCAGATGGCAATTTGGATTGAGCATTAAGGGTATATAGCAGTGTTCTAACTAACTCAATGTATTCTTCACCTTAAAAGCCTTACTTAATGGTGTCAGGTTCTGAATTACCAACCCCTGAGTTGTTGTAAAGCCTTGAAATTCCATTCCCTCCCGTTCTTTTGTCTTTGCGTGAGAGCAGGGTGTACACTACCTATACAACAGTTGCTGGAGTCATCATCTCCATTTCCTGCCTCTTTTTTGTCCCTTTACTTGATTAGGCTGATGAAGTTACAAGAGGAAAGGATAAAACCCCACAGCCATTTTCTATATGCTCTGTTCCCAGCCCCTATTACACAGCCCCACTCCATCTTTTTTTTTATTTCAAATTCTCTTGCTGTGTCTTACCTCAGTGGCACTCCCCTAGTTCCTGTCACAGGACCTTTACATATATATCAGTCATTCTCCACCGTTAGAGCAGAGTTTATCCCAGTCCTTTTGTGACTGAAGAATTGCTGTTATGCTGCCTTGGGACTGCATTTTGTACTGGGCAGAAAGAAGCTGTTCATTAAAAAGCAATCTGTGGTGGTGGGAAGTCAAATAAGCAAGACATTCTTAGGTCCCAGGAATGAGTAAAATGACAGGATGAGACAGATGTTGAGGGTTTTACGTATATATAGAAGTGCAGGTCTCAAAATACTTCTTCATTCCACAAACCTCACCCACCCATGGAGCCTTTGTTTCAGGTCTCCACTCACCGAGATGTGGACAGGAAAATCCCTAAGTCTTAAAGATTGAAATAATGGGAAATGTTATCTGGTATCTACAGTTGGAGCTTGAATCCACTTTCAGTGGACACTTTCCATGTTGTCAGCATAGCATAATGCTTGTGTACTTTTACAGGAAGCTAAACTTCTTTTTCGAACTTATTTATTAGGTACCATACAGTGGTGTATATGTTATTTATAGTCTCTTAAATCTAAATTAAACTCATCTATGGAGCTAAGATAATATTTATTATTTTTCAAATATTCATACATACAACAAGCCCATCAACTCCCGCTAGTATGGATATATATTTCATATTAGTAAGTGACTA
>PVJO010004372.1:100314-110595 GCA_004026905.1 Hystrix cristata
TTTTTTTTTTTTTTTTTTCGGTGCTGGGGATCAAACTCATGGCCTTGTGCTTGCTAGGCGAGCACTATACCACTGAACTAAATCCCCAGCCCAACCATGAACTTTTTTTAAAAAAAAGATTACTGTATTTTGGTTCAGTGTCTATAGTCCCAATTTTTTTTTTTTTTGATGCTGGGGATCAGACTCAGGGCCTTAAACTTGCTAGGCAAGCATTCTACCACTGAGCTAAATCCCCAACCCTTATAGCCCCAGTTTGCAAAATGTTTCTCTAGTTGTTCTGACAAGGGTCTAACCAGATATGATCCTCAAGTCCCAATGTGGACATAAAGGATGCTAAAATTTTCTTAAAATCTAGGCAGATAATTTCAAATGTTTCACATAGTTATAGAATCTTCTGTGGATTGGATTTAGCCACCTCTGAGTGGTAGCTCTGAAATCATACCACACACGATGGTATTGATGATGTTCCTTTTAACATGTGTTGAGTCCTTTTTGTCATGTGTTACTTTGCTCAGCTCTCTGAATACATTTCTAACCTTAACCGTAAGCGAGTAAAATAAGTGCTCATACTGTCTGTACTTGTTGATGAAGCTAAACAGCATGAACAAGTCACATAGCTAGAAAATAATGGATAGGGAGTTAAACTCACTTGTTTCTAATTCCAGACCTTATATTCTTCTATAAGCTATGCAGATTGCTTTCTCATATTTTAATGGGAGCAATCCCAATGTAAGCAGTCTATTCTAAAATGAATAAGTCTATACTAGTGACTAAGAGAAGTAACAAATGGAAAATATTTTTTAAGTTTTAATTTTAAAGATGTATTATAAAGTGTATATTTTAGGAATATAGTTTTGCATGAACACTAAAAGAACGTTTAAAAATAAATAGACATATAAAATTTTGGAATAGAAATGAAGGAAGTATTGCAGTGACATCACATATTTTGGTATTAAACTACGTAAGTGTCTTTGAGCAAGTTATTTAGCATGTCAGCACCTTGGTTCTGTCACCCCCAAAATTGGGACAATAATATTTATCTCGTAAGATTGTTATGAAAATTAGCTTAAGAAATATTTATAATATTTGTGCTCTACATGAATATTCTTAGGTTCACATTGGTATTTGTTCTAGCCTTTTATTTGTGTACTTCAGATTTTAGCATGGAAATATTTTAAAATATTACATCAGGTATGAGTTCTGTATACATCTCGTTCCATAGGCAGTAGTTCTCAAAAAAAAAAATGAGTGACCCTCATTGTGTTTTTATAGGACTATTTTCTTCTCTAGGACTATAAAATAGTCCTATAAAAACTAGTCTTCATTGTGTTTTTCTAGGATTATTTTCTTCTTTCTTTTCTTCTTCTCAATTCTTAAAAATTGGTGATAGTTTTACCTGTCAAAAAAATGGCAACTAGGGGCTGGGGATTTAGCTCAGTGATTAGAGTGCTTGCCTTGCAAGCACAAGGCCCTGATTTCGATCCCCGGCACCACAAAAAAAAAAAAAAAAAAAAAAAAATGGCAACTAATAGCTATACAATCTACTAACTAGTAATTTTCATCTTCTGTGAAAGTCTGAACCTTTGGACATGCATTTTGTACCTCTTTATCCTAATATAGCTTTACATAAAATACCATGCATGGTATTAACAAGTAACTCATCATACATATTAAGCTAGTGAAGAGTTTAAGTGGTGACAAAGAAGAGGTGGGATGAATAAGCAGATAGCCTAAAGCCTATAAGTATTTGTCTTAGCTTGATTTAAAGAAACCATAATGTAGAGTTTCGAATTACTTAGCAATTCCATTCAAAAATAACTCACCAGGGAATCTAAATAATGACTATATTCAAACATAATTTTTCTAAAAGTAGTTTTAATATGATAAATTTTTTAAAAAATCATGCCATTGTAATAATTATATAGTAAATTTTGGTAGTGTGGAGCAGGTTTGTGCTCACTGGACTAGGGTCAGTGATGTTATAGTGGCTCAATCCCATTGATAAAAGTGACTTGATACAGATTGTTGTAAGTCATTGCAGTGGTATTACAGCAGTCATGCCCACAATTACTCTTAGTTATTATATATTTTTAAACGTTTAATAATGTCTAAACCACTCAATCACTGTTTGTCATACTTTGTGCTCATTTGGAATTAACATGTAAACTTGGGAAATGTTGTTTGAAACAGATCAGCTTCAGACTTTCTCACTAAATAATCTGCTACAGATGAACCACTGCGCTTTGTGTTGTTTTAAATTCACTTCTTCACTTTGTTTTTATAAACTATTTTTCCAACCATTCTAATATCTTTTTCTCATAGAGAGTGACAGACCAGAGAATACAGAGTACTTAAATCCTGGTGAAAGACTCATAGAAGAAGGCTGTCTTCATTTAATTTCACTGGGATCCAAAGCATTGATGATCCAGGTGTGGGCTGATCCACACAATGGCACTTTTATCTTTCGGTATTGATTATCCTTAACTACTAATGAATAGATTATGTATTCAAATACTTTTAAGATGTATTAAAGTGAAATCTGCTAATAAAGATCATTATAGCAAAAGAGAAAGATTTTATTTAGAAAAAGAAAATATATTAAAAGTTATTAATACCACTTTTGTAACAGTAGTATATTATTCTACCCCAAAATCTATAAGTAAATTCTAGATTATATTACTATTTTATTAGATTTTTGGATCAGATACTTTTTTTTTTTTTTTTCCTGGTGCTGGGGATCAAACTTGTGCTTGCTAGACAAGCACTCTAACCACTGAGCTAAATCCCCAGCCTTGGATCAGATACTTCCTGAAGTTTTATCAATGAAGATAGAAGACTCTTTGAGATTGCAGGAATCTTCAAGTGTTGTTATTAGCAGACAGATATTTTCCATGTAGATTATATATTTAATAGCTGTTATCTAATAAGTTTACATTCTCCTTGTTTTGTCCTTTTTACTGTCTTTTTTATTAAGAGGTATAAATATATCTTTTGTTTGTACTAATGCTTGAATAGTATGGTTATGAAACTCCAAACTACAACCAATATGTTATTTAGGAATATATGGTTTCTATATATTACGAATATTACTAGGTTCTTTATGTACATTATTACCTCACTGCAGTAACCTTTCAAAGTAGGTTAGACCACCAATATTTTCTAGTATGTATATATTTCTGATAATATGTATTAATTTGTGTATGGATTTACACTGTAATTTTTAAAAAGGTAGTGGCTAAGTAGAAAAATTTAATAAAATTTTCTTACAAATTAATTTTTGGAAATTATAATGCCAGCCAATAAGCCCAATCTATTTTATTTCATAAATTGAATAATAGAATAAAATAACTAAGCAAGTTATGCTGTAAAACAAAGAATTTCTGACTTTTAAGTCAGTTTAAAATTGAAGTGATTTTTAATCTTATTTAAATACTTATAGTTACTGTCTGTGTTAAATACTGAGATCAGAACTTTATGTTTTAAGTGTGTTCCTTTTTCTTTATCTGTAGTGTGTGTATGGATTCAAATGATGAAATGAAAGCTGTTTTACTAGCACAGGTCGAATCACAGGAGAATATTTTCCTCCCAAGCAAATGGCAACATTTAGTACTCACCTACCTACAGCAGCCCCAAGGGAAAAAGAGTGTCCATGGGAAGATCTCCATATGGGTCTCTGGACAAAGGTATGAAGCATTTTTAGAAAATGCATATTAACCTCAGTTATAATTTTAAGTTTAATTAGTCCATTGTAGTTCCTGAAGCACATTACAAAAAACTGTAAGTAAAATTTACTAAGTATTAACATAGGAATTTATATCAGAGTTGGATTTTTTTTCTGTTTATCATACGAAATGTTTCTACCATAGACATAACTGTTGAAAATTAATACAATCGGCCTACTGTAACCATGGGTTCTGTATCCATGGGTTCAACCAATCTGTGATTGAAAATACTGAAGGAAAAAAGTTGCATTTATCATTAACATGTACACTTTTAAATTATTTCCTAAATGATACAGTATAACAACAATTTATAAAGCACTTACATTATATTAGGCATAAGTAATCCAGAGATGATTTGAAGTTACAGAAGAAAATGTGTAGGCTATATGCAGATGTACCATGTTATATGAAGGACTTGAGCATTCTCAAATTCTGGTATCTGCAGGGGGGTCTCCTGGAGCCAACCTTGTAGATACTGATTGGTGACTGTATTTGGGTTTGAGGAACATGCAGAAAACCTGAGTATTTTAGACATTTATATGTAATGCATATTAGATCAAGAAGTGTCCTTCAGGCTCATCTGTTATAAAAATGAATCCACAAGGAATTAGTCAAATTAATTGGCTAAGTGCTTTATATGCTGTACTTCCAAATTCTCTCAAAAATCACTCAGAATAGATTAGACCACAGAAATAATATACAAAAAAATACAAAAAAAAGAAATAATATACATTTAACAAATTAACCCATCCTCATTCATTAGTTCATCATACATTTATTGAGGAATCACCCCGTGCCAGGTGCCAGACGTTGCTGTAGGAGGATGCCAGTGTTACTTCTTACAGCTGTCAGGCATCAGTACTAAAGGAAGGCAGGGGGATGGCCTTTGAATGGCTTTGGGGCACCCAGTACATGGTGGCTGCCACAGGAAAGAATGGACTTTGGAAGTTAAATTAAGAGTTCAGGTTTGTTTTATTCAGTGATGAAAATATATGACTGAAGCCTAATTTTCATATTCCAAAAAGTTCTCAGTCTTCACAACTGCCTAAGCCTGAATGCCAGTTGTAGCCAATGAGGAAATTAGTTTGCAGAATCAGTGGGAGTTGGTGGTGAGGCTGAGTAGACAGCCTTTCTCCACATGGACTCTGTCCTCATTCTTGAGCTGTTACCATATGCCAGGTATTATATTAAGCACTTTCCAGAGTACCTCATTTCATCCTTCCCCAAACACTCTGAGATAGGTATCTTATTATCTCTGTTTCACATATGAGTCAACCAAGACTCTGAGTGGGGAGAGGCAGCTTGTCCAAGTCATGCCCCAAGTAAGAAGCGGAGCCAAAACTTGAGCCAAGGCTCAGCACCCAGAGAGCGCACGCTCTAAACCATGTGGTGTAGTGCCCCCCAGCCTTGTTCCGAATCAGGCCACCTGACATGTATAGGAATTGTGAACTAGTTTTTAGACTCATTGAGAGTGAAAGATTAGGTTATCATCATGGGTAGTTCTGAAGTTAATGAATATACAATAGTCACTTGATTCACATGTCTTTCTTTATCCTCCCAGTTATCTCTACATTCCTTCCAAAGAATTTTGTGTGCCATTTGGTACCAGTTAATGATTCCAATAGTTCACAGAGCAGTGAACAAGTGACCAAGGACCAAAAATATCCTATTGACTCAAATTTTGTTCTGTCATTTTCCAAGCTATAATTTCTACAAAGAATATATTTCAAGAGGCCACTTTAATAATACATAACCCTGAAAGTGACTTATGAATATCTTATATTAACTGTTATTTGATGAAAAATGTACAAATCTGGTAGAAATACATGGCACATAGTAGATAGTTGATATTTGTTGAATTTATTTTGCAATCATCTTGCAATAGAATTTTACTCTTAAAAACTGTATTAAGTAATAATGTCACTAGGTGGCAGTAGTGTTTTGGTTGTGGCTATTTGATTCAAAAAGATGGTAGAATGCTTCAGATCTTTCCTATATTAAAAATATTTCTATAAAATAGTTAAATTTATATTAAATAGAAAGCAGAGAATCTTAAAGTCTTAAGTAAATATACACAAAATTAAATTTCTCTAAAGAACTAACCATCTTGGCTTATTGTAAGTCTTAATATCCAGAAACTTGACTTAGACCTTGCCTTGATAGGTTACCCTCATTATCTTATTACAGAATTTAAGACATTCCTAAAATAGGGATTGAGCTTGGCACTCTGCAGCTTCATTAGATGATGAAGTCCTCCCAGTTTTTTTGTGTGTCTCTCTGTAAGAAAGCCTTACTTTTCCTTTGCTGGTACTCTGTTTTATAAGCATTTCTGTAACCTTTACCCATGAAGAAAAAAGAAGAAACCGGTCAAAAGCTCTCTAGTTCTTAGCATGTGAAAAAGCACTGGCACTTCAGAGGCTAGACAGAGGAAAACTTGGAGAAGTGATTCTTTTTATGATTAGTCTTTGAAGACTACATGGAAGACATAAAATTTTAGGAACTGTTTTTCAAGATGGTAAGATTGGGAAAGTGAGTGTTGCTGTCTGTAAACCAAGAAGGCGTAGATACAGAAGTCAAATGGCAAAGAAAACTTGCAGCAAATATCAGGTCCTCCTTCCCATGGCCTGCTGTGTGCCCAGGCATCTGTGCTTCTTTCTGCCTTTTGTGGCTTGTGGACTACCAGCCACAAAGAGACTGCAGAGTCAACCCTGTGTCTGTCCTTTTTGCCAGCCATCCAATACTGAACCAAGAATTGTTCAAGAATGTCCCATCATTAAACATTCATACTTTAAACATACTTTAGTACTCCCTGAAGTAATTGATATAACTTTGTTTTAAATATAGGAAGCCTGATGTCACTTTGGATTTTACACTTCCAAGAAAAACAAGTTTATCATCTGATAGCAATAAAACATTTTGCATGATCGGCCATTGTTTGTCATCCCAAGAAGAGTTTTTGCAATTGGCTGGAAAATGGGACCTGGGAAATTTGCTCCTCTTTAATGGTATATTTTCCCCTTTGAAGCATTTCCAAGTTTTTCTTTCACTTAATAAGTGTTAAACTAAGTAAATTAACCTGACTGAAACGTTGATCTCTGTTCCATCACCTGTTTTTAATAAGTATTGTATTCCCAAGATTCCAAAATACATTTTTAAAGTATTTTAACATTTTATAATCTAGATGTGTCTTACAGTTGATGTGTACATTTACTATAGAAATGCATCCCCTCCCCTCTCCTACTCCATAAATTAAGCCAACATTACTTTACAATCCTGGAAAATGAAGTATTGTGACTAGTAAACTTAAAATGGTTGTCTCTTTTATTTATAATTTTAGTTGTGTCCTATTCACATACCAAATTTTAGGGAAAAATGTAATAGGTGATTTCTAAAAATATTAAACCTGGCATATAGTGGCATTCAGACCAGAGTATTGACTATATAAGAAGGAGTAAAGATATTCAAATATCATTTAAAAATGGAATTTTACCAAGATATAGTTTACGTTTATTTAAAAGGCCAAATAAAACCAAAAACTTGTTTGATTTAAGAGGTAAAATAAAATAGAAATTTTATTTTATCAAGAACTTCACAATTAACTTCATGCACATTAATTCATCTTTCATCATACTGGTTTAGGTTATTTTCTCTTTACACTAATTTGGAAATTGAAGCTTTATCAGTTTTATCAAACACCTGAACAACTGGAAAACTTGGGGGAAAATATCTTGTTTTCTTGTCTTTTATTAAAAATTCTGCTTGAGTGTTTTAAATAAGTAACTTTACTCTTCTACTATCCAGGAGCTAAAATTGGTTCACAAGAGGCCTTTTATCTGTATGCTTGTGGACCCAATTATACATCTATAATGCCATGTAAATACGGCAAGCCTGTGAATGATTACTCCAAATATATTAATAAGGACATTTTGCGATGTGAACAGATCAGAGAACTTTTTATGACCAAGAAAGATGTGGACATTGGTCTCTTAATTGTAAGTTTTAATTTTATAAGTCTTTGTAGTAAACTTTGTATAGGTGTATTTATTGAAATTATAATTAACAATGAATTATATTGCTGAAGATTTTTAAATTTTGTCCCATATTTTCTTTTCTTACAATATTTTTTCTGAAAAAATTTGAAACACTTTGTCCCTCTGTCAAAATTTGTTTCATGTTTTAAATTTACATCCCTCTGTCCTTGGAATCATATTTCTGTAGTAATTTTGTCAGTTTTTTTATATCTTCTTATGATTCAGAAAAAATTTTTTAATGAAAATATAACACTAGTCTGAAATACTCTTAAAAATATTGCTGATTATTTTTTTTCTATACCTAAAAATAAATAGTAATATTCACTTATTAGTTTTAATTACATGTATTTGGGTCTTAGGTAATTTATTAATATCAATAAAAATGATGAATTTTGCCTTCAGAGTATTGCAGTTTTGTTAACATGATTCTCAAATTGCTTTTTTAATTGCTCTAATATTTTGTTCTACCAGTATACAGTTTAGGAGCTACTGATGGGAATTTTTCATGAATAGCAACTAGAAAACAGATTTCATAGTGTTAGAAGAGCTAGTAAAAATTGGTAAATCTGGCTTTGAAATTATTCTTCCTCTTCTTGTTTCCTATGAGATACAATTGTAGATTGGAGGTATTTCTTGCTTGGAGGCTACCATTTGATAATGTATTTATTGTTATTGTTGCTGAGGTGTACATTTCAAATCAAAATAGATTATATTTTAAAGCTGTAACAGTTAAAGTAGAAATTGTAATACAAATTATAAAACACACATACATCTTTAAATGGTGTTAAGTACATATCTGTGGCAAAATAAATATAGAGTAGATAACTATGAATTTACCTAAAGCTCTGACATTAGGTATATAATCTTTTTTTCCAAAAGGAATATCTAAAAATGGTGTGTGGGGAGTAGATTTTGCTTGGCAGTTGTTACTGAGTGGGGTCCAGGGATGCTAAATGATTTATAGTTCTTGAGCACTGTTAAACAAATAAAGAATTGTCTGACCAAAATGTTCCCTCAAGAAAATATGCTTTAAGGGAACTGGTTCTCAAAACTGAGACTACAGCAGAATCATCCAGAGGGCTTGTTCAGACACAGATTGCTGTGCGAGAGCCTCTGACTCCGCAGGTTTAAAGTGTGGCTCCAGAGTTTACCTTTTCCATAAACTGATGAGTGATGTTTATAGCACACTCTGAGAACGTCTGCTTTAGGGAAACTGAGGTGCTCATAGAAGTATTTCTTCAAATAATAACTTCAGCTGTCTAGTTTTTTTATTTGTTTTCATGAAAATAATTTCCTTAAACCTTTTGTTTTTCCTGAGTAGAATTTTGGTCATATACATCATAAAATTTGTTATGAATTACCGTAAGTGAAAATTCTAAGGGTTTATATGAAAACTTTTTAGAAAGCAAATTCTTCTGGAGCCTTTGAGGCCTCATAAGAGGGTAAGACAGGGATGGTGCTCTCCTGTCAAAGTGTGGTGTCAACTGTCTGACGGTAACTGCCACAGGCCAGAAACTTTGTTTTTCCTGTACAGTTATATACAACAGACTGTGTAATTGGTTTTATTGGTATACAAGTAGGCCAGTAATATTTCTGATGAAACTGTATTTAAATTGCTATGAATTATAAATGATCTAAGCCCAAGATCTCCACTAACTTCTGTGAGAAGATATTACAGGTACAAGATGTTCCCTGCTTCTGGGCTCAGCAGCTGCTGCCACTGAGATCACTTCTGAGTCATTTTGCATTTAAAATTCACCTTAGTTTTTAAAGAAATTCAGAGAAGCTAGACATGGAGCCAGCCAGAAGTTGATTGAAACTACTCTCTGCATGGGAGAAATATTGAAAATGCTATCGAATTTTATTTAGTTGTGCTGACAGTATGGAATTTTATTCAAACAAACAAATCTAGTTTAGAATCACTTTTAAATGAGTAACCAACCCATGAGCAAATCCATGGCAAAAATTTTGGGTAAATTGACCAAGAGTTCCCATATTCCTTAGTGCTTAGAACAGTGCCTAGTATATAATGAGTGGCATAAGACTTAGCTGTTATTCGTAATAATGGTATGTACATTTTCATACTTATTCTAAACTGATGAAACTGGAATTAGTCTTGATATGGTTTATGGTGTTGGTTACACAGCTCAGTGACAGTGATCATTTCCTTTGTGGGAAGCAGCCCTGCTTTTCATGTTCATTTTTCTTCAATGCAATAGCTATCTTTTCTAAAACAAAGATAAAGACCAGCTGAATGTCTTTCCACTTTGAAATATTTATTTGCTAGTTGAAAACTTACATTTTAAATTTTTCTTTATGACTATATTAAAAACAAATATTTGTGTTGCAGGAAAGTCTTTCAATTGTTTATACAACATTCCTTCCTGCTCAGTATACCATCTATGAGCCAGTGATTAGACTCAAGGGTCACATGAAAACCCAGCCCTCTCAAAGACCGTTCAGCTCAAAAGAAGTCCAGAGCATCATACTACAACCTTCCCAGCTAAAGAGCCTCCAGCCTACTGAAT